>MPNW01000552.1:0-36752 GCA_011800805.1 Hirudo medicinalis
CATCATCATCGTCATCGTCGTCATCGTCATCGTCATCGTCGTCGTCGTCGTCGTCATCGTCATCGTCATCGTCATCGTCGTCATCGTCGTCGTCGTCGTCGTCGTCGTCGTCGTCATCATCAATATGATGATCATCACCATCACTATAGACTCGAAGTTAGTCATTGAATTACACGATGATCTCACTAAATATTTATTCATTGCCGAAGAATTCCGTTTCTTCACAGGGCTTAAATATCTTACATGTCTTAAATGTCTTAAATATCTTAAACTGAGTTTTTAAACATTTTTTCACAAAAAAATAATTCTTTTTGCACAGAATTGCTTTAGATTTTCGGACGTTTAATGCGAAAAACCACTAATCCACTCATAAATCAATGTCCAATACAGTTTTAAAACACGGCCCATAATTATTCTAAGATATTATTTTAAATAATTCAACATAAAATATATAAATGATAAAAATTCCTTAGATTTGAAGATTCAATTGTGTCATACCCTGAAGGAAAAAAATTGTTTATTAACGTCCGTTGCATAGCTAGATGATTTGGACTGTGATGACTGTGCTCCAGCAACGGGATTCGAATCCGTGCTGCCATCGTGAGAGGCGGAAATCTTAATTCATACCCGAATATTCATCGGAGCAAAATAAAGTCAGGCATTCTTTTTACCCGCGTATTGAGGTCGTCCATTGTGCTGAGAATCCTCATTTCAAGCTATTCTGAGCCTTTCCAAGTAATGTTTAGTATTACTACAAAGTAATGTTTACTATCACAAAGTAATGTCAACTATCACAAAGTATTGTTTGGTATTCAGGGCCGCCGACATAAATTGCCAGGCCTCGGGGCACTGTCCCCCCCCTTGCAACCCCCTCTCGGCGGCCCTCTTGTTATGTTACAAAGTAATTCTGATTGAGCAGTCTCCAACTGCATTCTCCTCTTCAATTTGCGTCTTTGTAACTCAAGAATTATCTGGTCTGTTTGAAATATTTGTAATCGATTCCTATCAATTTGTTTACAATTAAAATCTTTCACAACTGTTGTTTGTTTCAAAACACGTGCATGAGACATCACCCTTTCAATCCATTAGTCGTACAAACATTGAATGTAATGTTAACGATCGAAACAACGTATAACTCATTCATAAATCCAAAATATTTACAAACTATTTCAGGTAAATAAATAATAATAACGATTAATAGGTAATAATAATAATAATAATAATTTAAAAACAGGGTATCCTAGGCTCAGGGTTTGCCCTGAAAGTTCAGCAACAGCAGCGTCAAAAGCACCTGATCAGACGCAAGGGACCAGCGGCAGTCCTCATTCAATCCCTGTGGAGATGTTACGCTGCCGATGAGGACTCCACCTCCATTGCCACCTGGAAGATTCATCTCAAGCCTTGCAGACCGACGCAGAAGTTGGGAGATGCTTTTCTCACTTTTTTATTTTTAGCGGTACCGAAGTCGAATTACTGAAGTTTGCTGAAATTCCGATCTCGAGTGAATGTTTGGAAATTGTTAATCCTTAAAAACTGGAACTTCCCAAAAATGAGTTTCGTTTTTATTCTTTCATTTTTAATGACACGAAGTGACAAAATAAAATGAATTATGGATCTAAATCTGATTATAAATTATTTTCTACGAACGCCGAACAACAACAACAACAACAACAACAACAACAACTGATGACGTCATTGCAAATTTAGTTGACATCGAATACTTCAAAAAATCTCTTTCGATCACAACAATTAATTCATTTGCCTGTTTTATTGAATTATTCAATTTTTTACTTTCTTCGACAACACTTGGTTGTGCATACATTAATACATGTTCGTTCCAATTCACCAATTCCATTAATGCACCTTATTAATGCACCATGCATTAATCACGAAACAAAAACACCACGCAATCGTCCATCCCTTCAACATGAACATCAGAATGTTTTCGTCATTATCACCTCAAATTCAGCCGGCGCCATATTTAGCACGCCACATATCTTTTCATCGTCATCATCCGCACCATCATTGGCATCGTCATCATCACCACAACCATCATCATCATCACCACAACCATCTTCATCATCATCATCATCATCATCATCATCATCATATTCTTCTTATTTTTTTCCTTCTTTTTCTTCTCCTTCTTTTTCTTGTTTTTCTTCTTCTTCGTCGTCGTCATCATCATCAGGATCATCATATTAATCACTGTTCTTTTTCTTGTCTCCTAAAGTCGCATATAATGATGGTTATCATTAAGTTCGGTTGGCTGGATGTTTAAATTGCTCACGTAACTAAGATGATGAGGACTTCATAATTTAAAGGTCACGTCCCATTTTCTGGACGAGGACATGAAAAGGGTCCAGAAAATGTTTGTAATTTAATCTTCACATGCACTGAATACCTGACGAACATCACATGTAGTTGTGCTTACAAATAGTGGAAGTATACAATTTACCAGCAAATAAAAGTCGTCATAGCTAAGTAATTCACTAATTATTATGTGATTAATAAAAAATACTAATTGACCGATAATTGAAGTTTCAGCCACAAAAGCAAGGGCAATACTTCGTTCATAAGCAGACTCTCAACCAGGAGGAAGGACACCAGCGCGGGTTTAGCGACCGGTGGAGTAGGGGGAGCCATGCAACATCTCAACCTCAGCTGCTCCATAACCGGTCTTCACTCGCCGATGCTCCTCAGCAGGTCTTTCCTGTGCCGCTCCAACAACGCCGTGGCCGAAGAAAAGGAGGAGGACTACTGTTACAACGATAGATCGGTCAGGTGGGTCGGGCGAATGTTCATCAACCAATGAAAGATAAGTAAACAAAACCACAACAAAACCATCGACGACATGGCAGACATCATTCCATCTTCAATTTTTTTGACGTGTTCTGACGTCACGGGTGGATTAATGCGCAACCGACTGGACGATATTCGTCATGCAAGGTTTATTATTCATAAGTCATCAGCAATTATTACTACTTACTGTTTCAAGGGTAATTTATAATTTTTTGTATCCATTCGTTTATTGCCGTCGATAGCTTTTGTTATTCGGGCTTCTTTTTTCCATTCAGGAGCCGACTGAGTCTGAGCGACTTCCATCATTACCAGAACCTGCTTTCCAATAATTTCCACAGACGCAGCGATTACCGGGAAACAGAAAGTAAAACAATTCACAATTCATTTCCATGCACATCTCCATCTCCAACATTTCATGACTAAATCGCCTCATCAGATATCCGATGCGTCATCAATCCATTATTCATGATCAGGCGAACGTAAAATACGTAACAATGATAATTGTAATTCTAATTGTAATTGTAATTCTAATTGTAATTGTAATTGTAATAATGACGATCTTGCCGACGACAACGTTTCAACGACAACAACAGCAGCAGAAGCGGCAACAACAACAACAACAATAACAATAATAGCATGTTCTTTCATGTTTTTAATACATTTTTATTACAATTTCTGCTTTAAAATATTTTAAACAATTACTTTTTTGGAATTCTTAGACGATGCGATTGTTGTTTTTGTCAACGTAACATGTTTTCATGTTGTTCATATCCTTTATTTTTCTTCCAGCATAATCATCATCATCGTCATCGTCATCGTCATCATCATCATCATCATCATCATCATCATCATCATCATCATCATCATCATCATAATCATCATCATCATCATCACCACCACCATAATCATCATAATCATCATCATCATCATAATCAGATGAAAGGTTTTTATGAAAGCTTTCGAGTTCAGGGGGCTTGTGAAATCAGACATAGGATCAAAACTTTGCAATTCTTAGACTTTCGTTCCGAATCACGCAAATAATTTTCTTTTCAATTAATTAAATAAATTAATTAAATAGTAATTAAATTACTTGGTTTTTTTTATTCTTTAATAATCACTTTCGATCGAGCCTTTTGCAGCGTTGCAGTAGAAAATAATGGAAAACAAAATTCTTAAATGATTCCAACAAAAAAACAGACGATGACCTCGACGACGCAGAGGGGGTGACCCAATTGACGGAAGCTCACAAGAGGGCGATAAGAGCTCTGCGCAAGATCAGATACTTTGTCGCCCGTCGAAAGTTCAAGGAAGCGTTTCGACCTTACGACGTCAAGGACGTCATCGAACAGTACTCGGCGGGTAGTCTCGACATGCTGACGAGGATCAAGAGCCTTCAAAACAGGTGTCCGTTGTCGTGGTTGGATTTGCCAACGGAGATTCATTTCAACTGATTGTACATTTCTGAAGTTGTTTTGAGTAATTCAAACATTTCCTGGTGGCCGTGTCAAATAATTTTAAATATTGCAATTATTACAATTGTAAGTTCTTTTTCATATCAATAACTAGTGTGGTCATGATTATCGTATTGATCACTTTATCACAATCTTTTGTAATATTCATTAATAATGCTACTGAATAAATATTATTATTTTGTAATAATGCATAATGTATAATAATATTAATTATATTATAATAATAAATTATATAATGACTATATTATTATTTTTACTTATTATTATAATAATTATTATTGTTATTATTATTATTATTATTATTATTATCGTTCCAGGTTGGATCTCATCCTCGGTAAATCAGGCTCGAAAAAGGTCACTGCGTACGAGTCTAAAGTGACGCTTGCCTCACGAATCGTGAAGGTTGAAAGACAGGTGACATTATTAATTAGCTGCACACGGATGGTCTGCTTTTATTCTGTTGTTATTATTATTGTTCTTGTAGTTATTATTATAATGGTTTTATTGCTATCAATATTATTTATTTATTATTATTGTTATTTATTTATTATTATTATTCTTGTTGTTATTATTATTGGAATTATATGTCATCATGAATTACTGAAATTTGTGTCATTGTTTGATCTTAATATTATTAGCGATGCTGTGAAGTGTGAGATATCATGAGGCGATTGTAACGAATATAGTTGTAATTAATAATAATATATTGCTCAGCATTGCATACCATCCAGGTTGAAGAGATTGAAAGCAAATTGGACCTCTTGATAGACATGTTCAAAATTGAAAGCTGCAGAACCAAATCCCTGTTGACGAACGAACAAACCTCTCACTTGGCAGATACAAATTATTTCCAGCAACAACCACCCGGAGACACGGAGACCACGAACGAAGCAGGCGAACGAGAAGAGCAGTCGAAGACCAAGCCAAACGCAATCCTGATCGACAACAAGTTTCAGAGCGAACCATCTGTCACTTCGGATTGTTTGCCCCAATCGAGATTGGTGCACAGAAATCTCTCCGATCTCGGACCCAGGCGCATGAGGAAGGTCAAGCCATACTCAAGGAGGTCCCTGAACAACCAACTCAACTTTCCTCACCTCAACTATGGGGTCAAAGAAGAACCGGAGACTCCAGAGTCCAAAAACGACTTGCAGCCATCTGATAGCAAGGTGGTCGTTCCTCCTCTTACCGTGTTTGAAGTAGACCGTGCCTCCTCCTCTTCGCCGGTGAATGAGTCCGGAGAGTTGAAAAATTACGGACATCCACAACTCAAGCGTCTTTCAGCGAATAACTCGAGCGAGCCTCCGAACCCGAGGCAGATTTTTTAAGTCTCTTATCAGTTTCGAAACAGTCGCTTGCTTGAAATTAAGAAAATTCAAAATAAAAATCTTTTCTAATTCTTCTGCAGAATCAGAATCAAGAATAACGATTTTATGGAATGATGAACGGATTGAAAAATTCGTTCACTCCTTGAACACTAGAGAAGAAGAATCTTTTACGACCGATAATGTGACAGAGGGGAATCTACAAGTAAACATTCTTCATACAGATGTAGTAAAATTCGAAGATCATTATCATCATCATTGCATTAATCAGCCCCTTAAAACTTTAAGTCTCCCGTGAGAAGTAATTACATCCCAATACGCTTTGCGGTCCAACATGGAAGGCTTCAAAGATCTGTAAGGAGCAGGTGTGGAAAACTTAATCAAGTGTGAAGATTAAATGCCTTCAAACATTAGGCGGTTAATTAGTTCTCGTCGGATCATTCATTACTTTTTGGGGGCACCGACAAGTCTCCAATAGCCTTAAAGAGGCTTTCAAACTGCCATCGAGGTGGCGACATTTTGAATTTTTAAACAAAGTCGAGGAACTGATGCTAATTGAGCTGATAAAAGTGTTCATTGCCCTCTTGCGGAGGAATAAATATATCTTATAAAGGAGACGAAGTGCAATCGATGAAGATGATTGGCTCTCGAATTTGTTCAGAGGTCCATCATTGGTCACGATGCCCACCACCTTGGTGGTCATCCATTTCATTTCCATTCAAGGTGCACATCCATTTGCATTCGTCGCCGATGACAACTGCAGACGTGAAGAATCCTAATCTCCAAAAATCTCCTAACCACGTGAAACCAACGAACTAAAACAATTTCCCATCTCTGACAACCTCAAAAACCAAAGATAAAAAGCATGGAAGACGTTATTTAAAGACAAAAATAAAAATACGTTTAACGAAACATTGACTTTCAAACAAACAGACATGAAGCGCCATTTTCCCTCTCGTTTCTCGATGCTTTTCGAGGATCGCATCAATTTCTAATCAACCGCCCCAAAATTTACAATCTAATTTCCAACAATTCACAAAGTGGAAAAAGAGAAAACAATATCTGTAAAATTTATTAAAAAAGAATAATCTTTCAAATCCCACAATTGCAAATACCTTTAAAATCGCTAAATTAATTAATTTACAACAAATTCTCTAAAAACGTGAGTAAAATAAAAAATTAATAGAAATTACTTTTTGATCTTCAAAGGCAAACATAAGTGACACAATCATTCGTGACGATGCACCAAAAACATCGCACGACAGAAGTCTTTTCGCGTTTGTCCTCCAGTCGAAACGAACGACACAAATGCTTTTCTGGCAACCGTCGAACGACGGCAAACATCGAAGCGACATCAAGCACAAGACTACAGGCAAGTCAAGCAGAGAGGGGCTGAAACGGCCAAAATGCAATAGAGCACGAAGTTGTTCCGCGGAGGCAACATTCCGAGGAGGAATCTAAGACCGGCGAATTACGGTGACGATCGCAAGTCCGCACGACCGCTTTTGTTAACTCATCGATAGGGAGTTATCGGACTCTGGCAGCTGTAACGATCACCTAAAACGAAGGAGAGGCCTTGCAACATCCCTTTAAAAGTGCCCTTGTTTACGTGCCTGAATGGAGATATTTACAAATATAAATACACATTGGTCTGAGATACAAAGTCGTGACTCGATCGAGAATGGAGTTTAAATGCGAAGAAAAGATTGGCACGAACAGAGCACGGCTCAAATGCAAAGAGGTCGGAGAATTCGCCGCTCGTTCGTCCGTTACAGGATTCCGTTGGTGTAGTACTGGAATCCGTCGTAGAGTTTGGTGGTCAGCGAGTTTATGCTCGCATCGACCATGGAGTCGATGAGCAGCTGGAGTTGCTCCTCCGTCAGATTCATGTGGAAACGGTCTTTCAGGGCCTTCATCGTGGCAGCCCCTCTGCCGAAACAAGGGAGCTGACAGCCTGCGTCGGATCGAATTAAAAATAAAATGAAAAATTTCAACGACGGAACTAAAATTAGTCCAAATAGATGAACGACTGCGAGCGGGATAACTTTAATAAAATTATAATGGCCTTAAATATAATAATTAGAGAAATTATGATAATTTTAAAGATAAAGCCCTGCAACTACATTAGGTAAATAATAATAACAGTTTAAAAAACACAAGCAATTAATTTCTAAAATTGACTGATTGCGAGTCACCACCTGCTTGCATGATTTCAATGATAGGGACCAACTCATCCATGTGCTTCCTGGCCGCCACCAAACCCTGAAGCATGAGAATTTTGTAATACTCGAACATGTCGCTCTCCAAGCCACCCATCACCTGGTAAACAATTAATAAATAACATTCAAAAATCAATTGAATATCACAATTGATTATTTTAGTGATTTTAACATTTATTTGCATATTTTGCTTGGCCGGTCGCAGTCACAAACAATAAGTCCACTGCAAGGATTTAATAAGATGTTATTGCTTTGCAGCACCATTGGTCCCCTAAAGAAACATATTTCACTCACTTCCACAAATTCTCGGGTTAGTTTAAAGGCGGACGTTTCAAATCCGAGGTTCTTCCCAGGCGAGATGGAAAGAATGAACCCGAAATCGATGTGGATGATGTGTCCGTGAGAATCGAGAAGTATGTTACCATTATGCCTGAACAAATTTTAAATATTTTTGAAGAAAATAAATAACCTTTACAAGTTTCAGGTAAACTTATATCTTATAATAATGTATTAAAATATTCAATTATTAATATATTCAGATAAGAAACTGAAACCTGTCTTTGACTTGAAGGAGGTAGCAGATGAGCGAGTAACCGGCACAGCTCTGCACAAAGTTGTGTTGGGCCTGCAAAAACTCCTCCGAAGTTATTGGACCGAACTCGTGGATGAAATATTCGAGGAGCGACTTCTGGCTGTTCTTCTTGACTTGGTGAAGGGAGACGGCATTGAGGACGGGCTCGATCATGCCGCTGTCGTTCGACGTCACCAGGATTCTATAAGGTCGAATCCACAGTGCCAGGTGCTCTTTCTTCCAAATATTCTGCGTCGTTATTTAAACTTTTATTATTGTTCGATATCTTGAACACCGAAGAGATGTTAACTCAAGTATTCAATAATCAAATGGACAGCTTTCAATGTTTAGAAATGTTTTCAACGAGACCTCCTAGTCAGAATTTAACATAAATTTACTTTAAAAGCCTCAATTGTTTGACTAAACTTGTCATTTTTGTGAAATAATATAAATTCTAAAATTACCATCGGAAAAACTGATGTCGATAAGTTACACTCACCTGAAGTTGAGTAAGGAACTGATAAGCAAGAAGTTCCTGCCTCAAATCATCCCCGCATTTGATGATGACTGACAGCAGCTTCCAGTTGGGAAGATTTCCATAAGGAGAACTTTCACGGATCCTGTTGATCTTCTCCTCCCACGGCTCCTTCATTGCAGCTGCCGAAGGGTCTTCGGGATCCCTCTGGAAAATATTAATTATTCCAGGCAATTATGAAACAGAAGGACTTAACAAAAGGTCGAGTAGGTTATGAGAGGAACTCACTTGAAACTTTTTCTTAGGCGTCACCAAATTCTCAGAGAGCCTCCTTCGAATGTCGCTGGCCGATATCAGAGTCGGTTCCTTGCTGTCCGCGCTGGCTGCACTTTCGATGGAGAACTGTGAGATGGTGTCGAGACAACGTTTCGACATACTGAATTGCTGCCAACAAGTCAAACAAGACACTGAATCAAATAGCTTAGGATAAGAGGTTAGAAATCTTCCTATGTACTTGTATAATATCATCATCTTCTTGGGACCAGCAGTCGTTGTCGTCAAAATCGGCCACGCATCCGGGCAGGTTCGCGACGGGTTCCGGGCGAGGGATCTTAATCGGGGGATCTATTTGGATGCAAGTGGAAAGGTCGTCGTTGGACTGACACGACATCAGGGAGGGAGATGCATATTGAAACATCTTGCTCTGCAGAGGGGCTATGTGGGCATTCTCACATTCAAGAACTTCAACGTAGATTAAATAAGGGGCCTGAAAGTTTAAAATTTATTGAAAATTCCATCCCCCAGAACATCATTTGGTTCTCCCACCCTTTCTTTGGAGTTCAGCACCACAGCCTGAGTGTGGGGGATTCTGATGACATGGTGGTCGTAACACTCGTTGATTGGGAGACAAACCCGAGAAGGGAGGTTGAGATTTAACAGGTTAAGTTCAGCCATCAGATGCGAGGCTGCAAAGAAGGTTGGATAAATGAAATAGTTTCTAAATAATCTTCTAAACATCTGCCAGACTTTTCATTGTCAACACTCACTTTTGGCCTCCTTGGTTGGAAGTTGAGAAAGTTTTTTCCCGATGGTCATGAGAGACGTGATGAATTCCAGTTGCGGTTGCAATCTCGGGCCCCGCATCGGCAATCGTCCAACCAACCTCCCCGTACGACGTCTGCCAGGCCGCCGTCTTCGCCCGACGGTTTTCCCGAAGGTTGGTCTTTGGCGCAAGTGCATCCATTGTGGAAGGCTCTGCCACTACTGAGGTCTCCTATGTGTGACTTGACACTCAGGTTGCTCTGACTTCTTTTCATGGATGTTGCAAAGAGGCCTTGAAAATAAAAACACTTCAAAATTGTATTACATTCGACGTAAACATCGTAAGCATAGCTGAAAACCATTCTTGACCTCATTCAAAACAGGTCGCTTTAAAAGCTTTTCAATGAATCATAACTCACATGACGCATCAGACCAAGATCTTTGGTGGACTTTCTTAGATGGAAGTGAATCTTGTGGTTTGCTGTGGACAGACAACGGGTTGTCTTTTTGCGATGGCCTGCGTTGTTAAGAAGAACATCAGAATTGCACGATCGAGTTTTTCCAAAGGTTAGTGTTGACATCCTTGCATGTAATTAAGAATTCTGTTTAATGATGCAGCTTAGAATTGTTTACCATTTATTACAAAAAAGAAGATATTTCAAGTGATAAAAGCACTAATTATCGTTCTATTATCACCA
This sequence comes from Hirudo medicinalis, assembly GCA_011800805.1. Taxonomy (NCBI): domain Eukaryota; kingdom Metazoa; phylum Annelida; class Clitellata; order Hirudinida; family Hirudinidae; genus Hirudo; species Hirudo medicinalis. Next base: position 10,604 of record MPNW01000552.1, read on the forward strand.
ACTCATCTCCATTTCAGTTGGAGGTGAAAGGCACCTGTTGAGCATTTGAAAACAATAAACATAGTTCTTCATAATGACCTTTGTGGCTCATCTGTTCTTGGGTCTAATTTTGAGAATCAACATCTTCCCAACTCATTAAAGCATTCTTTTTCCATTCTTCTCTCTCTCTGAATACAAATTACAACTTTCCAAATTCTTCTGATGCTTGAGAACCATTATTGGTTATTGCATCCTAAGCATTAGTTCACTAAGTTACATTAGTGCATTTAATCTCTGACAAATATCTAAGCATCAACAGCCCTGATATATGATGGTAACAATTTCACCTTATGCGGAAACGATTTTGGTGTCTCACATTATCGTTGAAGGGGAAAAGTGCTGGCAATGTAGAGATTGCAATGCCTTCATTTCAATCATTCAATCCATCACGTTGTTGAGATCATTTCAATCATTCAATCCATCACGTTGTTGAGATCATTTCAATCATTCAATCCATCACGTTGTTGAGATCATTTCAATCATTCTATGCTTCCATCTGTACTTCATTTTATTACTTCCACAGAAAAATGTTGTTTGCATCATCATCATCATCATCAGTCAATCTATTCTTTCCATACTATTAAATCTTATTACTATATATCATATACAGTTCTAATATCTATTTGTGCATATGATGGACACCAGTGACATTAGTCACTGTCATTCTAATGTAAGCCAATTAAATGAAATTATTAAAAATTTATAAAATAATCAGAAAAATTAGAAACCTTAATTCTTCTGCAAGAATCATATTCCTTAACTTGGGGCCTTGTGAGTTTTTCCAGTTTGGTTTTGAAACCTCAGGAGAGTATGCCCCGAGCAACCAAGCAACATTCAGACTGAATCCAATGCTTCTTCGACACCTGCATGCACGAGAATGCACGTCACAAGTCGTATAATCATCACAATAATTACATAATTATCGCGGAGGTAATTAAAGCATTTATTTGAAATTATGCAAGCAGGATGGGTTTTTTCAAAATATTAAATTTTCAATCTTATGGGTGTCAACATTTTTAGTGCAAAAATATAAATCCACGAGAATTCATGCAGGCGTTTCAATGTTTAAAATGTAATTAAATGAGCATATAACGTAATGCAAAATAATATGAAAGACAGCAATAAAAGTACTTGTTATAATTTGTCAGCCTTGAATTATAGCTTCAAAACTCAGTAAAAGTCAGACAACTTATTTAATGTACTCATTTTTTAAATTCTGCTGAGTTGAACACCCTCGACGTGGTCTTCGAGCAGTAGCTCGATGCATAATTTAATACAAATACTTAGAACTCGTTCACCAAATACATACATAAGAGATAGTTAGATTCATTTTTTAATTATCCACAAAATTAAAAAAGACATTTCTTAAATAAAATCCAACAAGAATTATATATTGTTAAAAAGGATTTTGAGTTCCATTAATTAAAGCATTTATTCCAATTTGTTTAATCATTGGAAGATAAACAACTCAAAATATAAGAACCTGTAAACGAGGTACGGATGGAGAACTTCGGCGATGTCGTGCATGTAAATGTACATCGTCACCAGCTGAGGAAGATAGAAGTCCACGACTTGGTCCTCAAATGAAAACATTCTGTTTCCTACGGAAGGGACAAAGATATTTAAATGAGAAATCTTCGGCCGACTTTCGTGTGATTTACGACCGCAACGATGCAGCTTAAATTGACTGGAATCTAGAGTTGCAGAGACGTTTCGAGATGTCAACAGAAATTTAAAATAACTGTCAGATCACATCATTCATGTGAGCGAATGCAAATAAATAACCAATGTAAGACTGGACTCCTGGCTCCTTAGAGTTGAAAAGATACTGAATGGCAATCGACATGTCGAACAATTTTGACTCAAAAAGTCTTAATAGCCACGAAGATTGAGAGGATCCAGTGTTTGACTTGAGCAGGTTGCCACTTTGCTGCTTGGTTCTCTTGGAGGTCTCGTCCGCAAGACTTTCCACCTTCCCGAGGGAAGCGCAGGTCGTGGAATCGGAACTCGTGGATCCCACTTTGATGGTGTTCTTGCTGTCGGCAGGAGTGGGTGCCAAACTGACTTGGTCGAGACTGGAGCTTCTTTTGTGATCGGCTTTTATAGGACAAACATCCTCCTTGAAAGGTGCATCCTCGTTGATTGACTTTAACTGACATGGAGAGGTGTCCGATGCATACCCATTGATGACCGGAAGAGACTGGTTACAATCAATTCCATTGATGTCTGGAGGTAATTCTATGCCTTTTTCTAATTTCTTGTGTAGACAAATACTATCGATAGACTTGGATATAGTGCTGATAGTCGGCACAGCAGGTTTGTTGTTAGATTTTGAAAATGATTTATTGTGTAGCCCTGCTATATCGTTAAATTGGTCAAAATCGGAAGTTATCCCGCTGTCCATGGACTGACTTCGTTTACTCGATTGAATGAAAGTCTCGTGTAGAGAAAGGCCCGGCGCACGTATAGGCGATAGATGTATAGAAAGGTTATTAACATCAATCGATTGCAGATCGTTACAATCCATACCTGCAAAGACATCACAATTATACATTCAAAATTCCAAAAATTGATCGATAAATACGAAAATCACGGAATTTTTATGTCATAAACTACAGCTATGGTTACTATCTAGTTACGAAATAAGATGTTAAATAAGTACCTCACTAAGGTACTTCTTACATAAACTAACTAAATTTAAGATCACAAACGAATTTTAAGTGAAGATATGTGGCCTACCACTTTGAGCTGTTTCCAACACAATAATTCAAATAGCAAGCTACAAAGCTAAATAATTACACAATTCAATTGCCCGATGCATGAAACTAGGAACAATTCAACCTGTTAGGTTATGTGGAATAGATCGGTCCAATAAGTCATATGTCAACAAAGCTACTTCGGCATTCTATAAATTTGATGAACCAGGGTTGGTCTAATTTTAACATTTAAATTGTTTGTTTTTGGTCGATGCAATGTGTTAAAAATATTACATAATTAATACAGCTTCAATTTAAAGTGAAAACTATTTTATAAAATCAAATAAACGTTAATAGCACATTTAAGAATTTCAATTTTTTTAAAACTTATCTATAATACCTATAAATTATTAAAATTGTTTATTTAAAACATTTATTTTTTGACTATTTCAGATATTTTTCTAACTAAGAAGAAAGATGAATTGGGTTAGATCACATGAATGGACATTAGCAAATCACCACAGACGGGGCTGTGGAGTCGGGACCCAAATCATCCGATTCCGTTATTTCTAAAAGTCCGACTCCGGCTAGTTGCACAACCAAAACATTTCGAGTAATAGCTCGAATTTAGTGCAACCAATTTTGATACTTCTGAATGGAAAAGCTGCAAATGTCTCTTCAAATTCGATGCTCTCGAAGGAGCATTTTATCGAGGCTGCTAAAAGCGTGAGTTGTGCTCCGCATAGCTTTTCGCTGCTCTCATCTTTGGCTGAACACTGACACACATAGTGTTTTCCATCTGCAGTCAAAATTAAGTAATCGAATGCACTTGACTTACTAGAAAATTGGCCGACCATGTTTCGACTTTGGACTGACTAGTTCAATGAAACGTTGTTGCTTTATGAAGTAGAAGTGTAACTTTAATGGCGGAGGTTGTTGGAAAAGACAGGTCGGAGTCGAAAATTTTTACTACTCCAGTCTTGCTCATAGCAGACCCAATGCGGTTGTAGTATATATGGTTTTAAAGGTTTCCGAAAATGTTTTTATTATTAACATAACTATTTCAAAGCCGACATTAGTAAACTAATGAGATAATTCAGATTGCGGTTTCATGTTTTACTTCATGTATTAGATTTACATTCGATGGTGTTTCAGAAGTGATGGATATAATTACCGTCGCCTATTCACATGACGATAAACTATTATAAGAATGGAAAAGATTTGCTTTGTTTAGATGTATGATTTCATTGACTAGTTAAAAATTAGTTGAATGGCGCGAATCTAGGGCTGTTTCAAGACAATGACAGACACATGGTACTTGGTACTTGTACTCGGGTACTGATTTCAGGTATTCGTACTTGGACCTTGAGTACTTGTACTTGAACCTCAGTACTTGGTCCCGTGTCTAGATAATGATTACACGAAAATCTAGTGAGTGTGCGATTGGTCAGTATTATCTTAGTCCAGCTCAGAGCCACGACTTCGGGGCCTTAGATCCTTATACAAATACCTTATTTCAGGAAGCAAGTGTTAATAAAAGTTGCATTCCAACAAATAACTTATCATAGTTATGCATAATGCTACATAATTCAATAAGACACTGAGGTATTTGTCATGTCATTTAATAAGCTGTACGTGTACTTTAATATAATTAAACGTAATCATTTGAAAAAGTTAATTTCTATTAATATTAATAGTTTCTGAGTTAATAAAAAGTTTGATTTTAAGAAATCGTGATCATGCTTTAAACGACGAGACATCAACACAATCTCAAAGCTGTTGAATGTAACAAAATGAGTCAACCAATGAGATGTCTTCATTTGAAATTACTGAAGTGGAACGAAGAGAAGAATAGCATCGCCCTCGTTCTTCTGTATTTATTTGCCTCGACAATGTTTTTTTCTACTTTAAATTAAGTCCCTTTAGAGGAAGTTAATTGAATGTTGTTGGATAACTAATGGACAAGTCTTCGATCATTTCAACAGATTGGAAAGCAGAAGAGAAACATTTGCGAGATTTCGTCAAACTATTTCCACTGCCGTCGCTTGGAAAGGTGAAAAGAGGTCAATATAGTTGCATTGGAAGCGGGAAAAAGCTCCATGATGTTGTTTACATCCACTCAATCTACGCTAGTCAGTGTGTTGTTGCAGAAAGTCACTTCTCCGGTAAAAATCCGACTATGTTTGCCATTCCGCTGTCATTTGGAGGATGGTTTGATGTTCTTTCCGAAGATAAAAAATCTGTGAAACCAATAAGTAATGCCTCAGAGCTTTCAAAGTGCAGTTCCAAATTATTTCTCGTCAGGGAGAACACCAAAACCAATCCTGGTTTCTCGTTGGAAACCTCAAGAAAGAGTCGTGACTTGGAAGCGGGTGAACTTCTCAAGCGGAACGAGAAACAGGAATCATCCAAACTTCAATCTATGAAATTGCTGTCTTTCCAAGATGAAAATAATAGTATGATTCTGCTGGATTCCACGCACAGGTTTTCATTGTCTCCGATTTCAAAAAACGACGAAGTTGCAGGAGTCCATTCGATACAAAATCTGGTCGAACATTTCAGCTTTCCAACGACAGTTCAGCTGGCTCATGGCGAGTTCTTTTCCAGCACAACGTACCATCCGATTTTCAGACTGCTTGGAATGAGTGACATCGAGTTTGCCATCGTAATACCATTAAAGGCTGCTTCCCAAGTTCTTAGCATACCCTTGTCTGAGTTGTTGGTGTTAAGTCCACCAAGAGATCCAAAGATGTTCAAAGATTGCGACAAGTTCCGCATAATTTACAAATTTGCGCAAACAATTGAAAGTCAACAACAGAAAACAATCAGTCTCACAGCTGGTGGAAGTTCGAGGATTTACAAAAATAAAATTTGTCAAAATGATGAAGCACCTACAAAAAGTTCTGATGCAGAAAACTTAGCATACGAAGAAATTGATGTTATTTACAAATACATCAGGGAAGGAGGGAAGTTGTCTGACTTTAACACAAAGAATGACATCGATGATCGAATCAATGATGCTGCAAATGTGCTTAGCAGGACGAGACCATTGGATGCCGTAGAAAGAGAAATTTGGGATGAACCAATTTATGCCGACGTTTCGAAATTAAAGGCTCGAAAGTTTTCAAAAAACAAATCGGAGGATTCAGAGCTAGCTAACATCGGTATGGAGAAAAAAGCAGGTGAGGAGTCAAAAATGAATTCGAGTTACAAAAAAACATTGCAGAAATACAGAAACCAAGTTAACTCAACTCTTCAGAGAAAATTTGTCGAACTAGAGTTTGGAGACAATCACCTTTCTGAAGACCGATCAAATTCTGCTCAACAACAAATCCATGCAAACATTTCAACAAATGGTCACAGGACATCCTATCCTTCAAACAAAGAAAAATCAGAGCATGAAAACTCAACCATTAAGTCAACGAAACTTATTCAAGGAATTGATCCTACAGAGAATTCATCTCGTGCGAATTTACAAAATCAGTTTCTTTTTCTAAAAGAATCTACTTCAGAGTCCAAACACTTTCAAGAGCTCAACAACAACAACATTGGAGATGCAACAGTGGTTAAAATTGCAACAGGTTCGAAAGTTTTCAAAGACGTGAAGACATCTTTGGACGAAGAATCCGGATGGAATTTCAGTATTTTGAAGGATGAACAGGACGAAAATTCAAAGAAAACATGCGTGAAAATAAATTATGATTCTTCGACAAAAACTGACGACAACGAACTGCAGAAGGAGAATCAAGAACTTTCAAGAGTTGAAACTTCTGAGGATAGGAGCACAATTACATTTAAACAAACGCTTCAAACATCAGATGTTCACCAGCCAAACATTAATTCATCCGAATTTAGCTTTCCAGCCAGTGTTTCCAAAGGCATTGAAACACTAAATGACACTGAAAATTCTCCAAAAATTTCGTCAATCCAGATCGAATCAACCGTTTTTCACCAACCCCAAAACGCTCCCCAAGAACCTCAGATTTCTTTCTCAGCTGCTGCATCACCAGATTCAGTCAAGGACGTCTACTTCAACACAAACAGCAAAAGTTTTACTTCGTCAGAATCTCCATCAGTTTTCTCTGAAAATGTTTCAACGATTAGACTTGGTTCACCAGGGAACACGTCTTACTTTCAAGGGAATAACCATTCCAACCAAACCCAAAGACAAGAAGACGTTCAAAGTGTCAAAATAGTTTGCAACAAAAGATCAAACTTTGGTGGAACATTGTCATCATTACCCACAGCATTCGCCTGCAAGGAAACAGACGAAAGAACTGAAAATCATCAACATGCTTTAGGAGTCGATCAGTCAAATAATCATTTCCAGAATAGTAATTACACTACAACCATAAAAATTGATAAAATGGGATCGTCCCAGCCAGTGATGCAGCAAAACAGCAACAATCCCGAGAAACAAGTTATATACAAATCGCCCTTTGGCAATACTCAGATCTATGTAAGGCAGGCATTTCCCTCGAGTTCAAGTCCGGCATCGAAGTTGTACGTCAACAAAACCTTCTTTTGACTAAAATAATTTGTTTTCATTAATAAATTAACTTTACCCATTTCCGATGTCTGGTCTAGCGAAATATAACATATTATAATAGTTCTCTATTCAATTCTTGTCAACCACATCAACAGAATCATACAAGAAATAACTCAAACACGGCAATTCATTTGACATGTGAATGCACCTCTGACTTGTGGTTGAAAAGAATGAACTAGAGCTTTAAAACTCGGGCTTTAAAAGAGCCAATTTGGACTTATTGTGAGGAATTACCCTTGGAGAGATAGATGTCTTTTAAGCCTTAATTTTGATTTATTAATTAATTATGTCAACAAATTTAAGGTAATTTTTACCCTCCCTTGTCAACAACTGTCAAACTTTTAGAGTCCCTTATCAAAATTATGTAAAAAAACTGACACCCCCCACATAAAAGATGTTTTGTCTTACAATTTTTAATTTGTACCTTGTAAAACTTTGAGTTTGTGACTATTTTATTTTGAAAATCAATAAAATAATTGTTAAACTGATTGACAAATCAACATCATTTTCATCTAACCATTTCATCGCATAAAATATCAGAATTTTCTTTGTGTGCAATAATTGCCATCAGCTCTTTTTTGTCATTTGGCAGCCACTCGAAGTGGCCCAAGGTTTTTTTTTTTGATAAACAGATATTAAATTGTTATGATCGCATGATCGCGTTACTTGTCGGTTTTGCTGAATATTTCTTTAACACGACTTGTGAACAGGGCATTGTTCAAGCATTGACGACTGAAAGACTAACAGTAATGTTATAAATCAATCTGTTAAAATTTAGATTTTGTATTATAAAAAATAACATTGTTGACGCCAATTAATCTTAAACCCTCCCCCTTCCCCTTGTCAAGAATTGTCAAACTTTTTCAACCCCCCCTATTTTGTTGACATAATTTATGGACGGCCCCTTATCTCATGAAATCTAGTTTGGGAAGGGCTAGCTTTGTAATGACTCCTGCTTCCCCCTCCTCAGACTTTTGGTAAGAAACATAAAATGGTCATCTCATCAAGTTTTCTGAGAAAAGTCGAAATAACATCCCTGTTAATCACATGGTCGGTATTATCGTATCTCACAACAATCATTTAGGTAATGGATGTCGTTGATTTTTATTATACTTCCTATCTTAGTACTAATTTTTACTTTAAGAGATTAAAAACAGCCTGATTAATCACTGTCTGAACAAAAGCCTATTGTACTGTTTGCTCTCGGTTGCCAAACATGACTTTCCTGATAATGGCTAAACTTTGCTTGCTCAAAATTCAATGAGATCCAACAACATACTGTAAATAAATACAAAGCATTTTTTATCGAACTTATCATGATGGTTTTTCCGACTGATGCCAAATTTGTGGCAGATGTTCTATTCTTCTGGTGGTGCTAAAATGGAAATGTGGGTAGGGTTATGTTATGTAATTTATGTTATTTATAAATGTTTATTTTTTACAATAGTAATTTTAATAATTAGGATAATAGGATATTAGGACATTTCAGCTGAACTTTTGTTCTCCGTATGTTTACTTTCAGTTATATTTTTTAAATCGCTTTAGAAAATGCTTCCGGTCAAATATATCAGACAACAGTGGGCGAAAAGTCGATCATTACAGAGAAAAAAACGTTTTTCCAAATTTCCGTTTTTGCGCGATGCAGAGTCTGTTCGCTACATACGTAGAAGTAAAGTAGTCTTCATCATAAGAGGACTGCCCGGTTCTGGGAAATCATTCCTTGCAAAACAGATAGCTCAACGTTATAAGTGTTCGCATATTGTCTGTTCTGCAGATCATTATTTTATGCTCCAGGATGGTGAATATTCTCATGAACAAACTAAGCTTGGAGAAGCTCACAAATACTGCCAGGAAACATGCAAAAAAGCTATGGCGATTGAAAAAAAACATGTTGTAATTGATAATTGTAATATTCAAAGATTTGAAATTCAAGCTTATTTTAACCTTGCTAAAGCTAACAACTATCTCACATTAATTGTTGAACCAAAGACTTCTTGGAAATTTGATGTCAAAGCTTTGGCAGCAAACAATAAGCATGGTTGTTCACCAGATTATATTGAGAGAAATAAAAGTCAGTATATTGACATACAGCCTAAGTATTGGGCTCTATTTTTGAATGATCAAGATTCAAAATGCATCCAAGTCCTTGCAAGGAGCCATTTCTTTGAATGCCTGAGTCTCTTTCCTGCATTTGCCAAGAATTATTCCTCAAATTGTCCAAGTATGATATTCATTAAATTGTAATTTAAAATACTTACTTCAATCTTCACAATATTGTTGCAGATGGGGCTTTGTATGAGCATTATTACAACATTGACAAAAACAAGCTTCTACATTGCACTACATGCTTCATCATGCCAAACACTTGTTCATATTCATCAGAAAAATTAGTCTTAAAATCAGTCGGAAAGTACTTCAAGTTGCAAATTTCTGGTTTTATTTTCACACCGAGAGTCACGGCTGCTGTGATAAAATTGAGAAAGTCTCAGCTGAAGTTTTGGAAGTCTGAAGACAATTTTTCTTATGTAAAAGATAAACATGGACATTTGATTGCCAGCAAGACTTCAGTCCCACTACCTGAAAACAATAATCCTGATGCTCTCTCATGCCCTGGAGAACAGTTCATCACAGAATCCATTATCAGCATTCCTGGGTTGCCAATGACAGATTTTGAATTTTCCATAAAACAGGAAGCTGATAATGATGTTCTTATTGAACTCAAGCAACATCAACAGCCGACAGGAGAAGGGATCGCCGAGGATCCGGTGGTGACCATGCCGAAAGGTTCGCGAGCTCACTTGACCATCGGTTGTCATGACAATGTGGATAATGTGCAGAGTGGTTATGACCTGCTTGGTCTGAAACACCGATTCAAGGAAGGTCACTTCAACGAAATCGTTTATCAGAAGGACTTCAGCTTTATCGATTTTGGTGATGCAGGGTGTGAAGTGCAATTTGACTGGCCAATGCCAGTTGGAAGTCTCTTTGCAGGTTATTATGGATGTTCCTAAGGTAATTTCTAAGGAAAAATTGGATTGAATGCAAGTCACTACTAAAAATTTCAGAGGATAAGTTTCACCTTTATTTTAAAGCTTCCATCATCTGCAAATTGGAAATTTATTTATTAATGAATTTTGTTACTCAAAATCACGAAAAAGTACATCTTTTGATGCGCTGTCGAATCAGTAAACAAAAAGGAACATTTTATGGAAGTTCACCATTACAAGGAAATCAAGAATTATAGGACTTCATCCATTCAAAGAAACCAGCATCATAAGAACTTCTGGCTTCTGAGGTTTTCCGCAACATATTGCATACTTTTTAGGCTCGTGAGAAGGTTGACTATACCGATTAAAAGCTATGAAAAGGTGCAATCCAGTCATTAGTGAGTTAGCAGCTAAAATAGTTCAAAGCCATAATTTAGGAGAATTGATGTCCATTTGTTGATACGATATCTGAGTTTTATTTCGATTTTTATTTATTTGTCTTGAATTGTTGGTAATTCGTTTCGCGTTCTTATGAATGACTTATCGTAGCGAACCTAGCAGCACTGTAAAGGCTTTAAAAAGACTTGAGATTAAAAGCGTCATATTTCGTTTAAGAGTTATAATATACTTATACATGGACGTTTAAGGAGTGGTACAACTTTGCTCTATTTCCGGTTGTGGGGGGTTTCAACATATTATGAGAGGATCACCTTTGCCTCTTCTTGTAAGTAAAACCTTTGCTAATTCACATTTCAAGTGATTTATCTATTATCTACGTGTCTCGATGTTCAAGATTTCTTTGATTGTCACAATAATGTGACAATTCGACAGATTTAAATTTTAAAAAATCGCTGAATTTTTAATTAGGCTACTTTTTCTGTCATGAATAAATGTAAATGAGGTTTCGTCAATTTCTTTTATAAAAAGAAAAGAATTCATGCTATTGAAATTAGTTATTATCATTATTAAACTTTGTTTACGTAATTTTCCCAAAAAAAGCGTGGTTTTATGAGCGCCTCCTGAAAATTCCATGGAATGTTTTTCTTGAATATCCCAGGGAGAATTCATTTTTTGTGGTGATAATAGAGAAGAGTCGCTTAATATTACTGATCATTTTTTGTAATACTTTTATTAAACCAGTTTGTCGTGACAAAAATCGATTTTGGATATAGATTATTAAGGGTTTAAGCCTCATCTTGTCGGAATGACATCAGTTGCCGGTGGTTATCCACTAGAAATAATAAAACATAGTGAAAATGAAGCCATCCAACAAAAATTTATTTGCGCCAAATGCAAGCTAATTTTAAAAAACCCCTTTCAGCTGTATTGTGGTCACAGATATTGCAAAGATTGTCTGCCTGATCCGTATGATTCATTTAACCATTTAGTTCTTAGATGATATAATTTATACTTAATAATTATTGGATTTATACAGCAAAGATATTCTGTTGTGTTATCTATTTGAACAACTTTAATATATAACTGTTAATTCTTAAGGGAAGAAAATGGATCTACATGCCCTTCTTGTATAGAAGAGGGAGTTGCAGAAATTGATGATATCGAGCCAAATAAGGTTCGATTAACATAGTAAATAAAAAATTCAACAGGGATTCGCTTAACTAATTAACAATTTAATTTGTTTCCTTATCTTTTTTTTTATTGCAACCTAGTGTATCATTTCCACGATGTTTGAGACAAATTTTGTCTAAAGATGGATTATTAAAATATATATTTCAGTATGACAATTTTGCAGTTATTGCAACAGTCATTCTTTAATCTTTCTACAGTTTGCTCTTGAAAGTGTTGTTTTTCAAGGAAAAACAACTTTGAATATGTACAATTTTTTTTGATAGTGGGATTTGTGTTGTCATCAATTAAGTAAATATTAAAATGACATGCTTTAAATTACAGACTTTTCCAGACAATGCCATCAAGAGAGAAATGGGTTCCTTACAAGTTGTGTGTGTGCAGAGTGGATGTTCTTGGGAGGGTAGATTCAAAAATTTAGAGGTTCGCTTAGTAATTGGCATATTTTTATTTATTGCAAAGATTCATGAAAAGGATTAGGAAAAATAACTCTGAATTTTACTTTGCCAGCATCATATAGTCACTTGATATAATTTGATTAAACATTTTGGATTTTGTATTGGGATAGGTATTTAGCGATTTAGGGATATTTTGAATGCCCCGTGCACCTGAATCGGATGGGTAGGCACTGCGTTATCGTTGTTTTATTAACGTCCGCTGTATAGCTAGATGATTAGGACGGTGCTCCTGAAACGGCATTCGAATCTGCGCTGCCATCGTGAGAGGTGGAAGTCTCGACCCTTCAGACCATGCGGGAGCACCGGGAAGGCACTGCAATTGCCCGACCATTTACGTAGCATGCCCACCCTCGCTAAATTGGGTCGCGAATGCAACACGTCACGACCGTTGCCATGACTGCCGCAACCTGTCGAATGAACCCATCACGAACCTTTATTTTTATTAAAAAAATTAATTTAAAGGCTCATCTTTCTGAATGCGACTTCCTTCCAATTGCTTGTGACTTGTGTCAGAAAAGAATTCCCAGGCTTAAAGTAATTTGCTTTGTCTTCTCAATGACATGTTCGCCGTGAGAATTTGTTGATTCTTGTTTCGTTTAAAAGTAAATAAGCAATGTGTGACTTTGTAATCTTGTAATTCTACTTTGCAATCAATAGCTTCATTTCAGATTCAAGCACACTTGGCCAGCAAGTGTGACACAATCGATCTAGAAGCATTCAAATGTCCGTTCGGTTGCGAAGACATGGTTAGATAATACTAATAGATGCCCATTCTGCACAAATATTGAAGAGGATCCGAGCGGACTTTGATGACGACTAACCACTTTTAGATGACCGATCAAATGACCCTCGATAATCACGAGGAACAAAATCAGTCGCGTCATTTGAAGTCCCTTTTGAAGGAAATTCATCAAGTTCGATTGAAGGTTATTTCTGTTTCGAGCGAGCCATCGGTACAAGCTTCCGGTTCACAGTCGAGCACGAGCGGTCCTCAATTTTCAAGGGTTGCAAATCTAGAGGGAGCCATTGTTGTCCTCAGTAAAGACTTGGCATCCATTTATGATAAGGTCAATTGGACCATTAGTTGTTAATATTTTAAACAATTATAATTTTTGTTGTTGGTTGGCTCTTTGTAACATCTGATGCAAGAGTTTCTCCTTTAGTACTCACAAACATTCAATAATGTGGCAAGTTATGTTGTTGTTATGAAATTCTACAATTGAATTAGTCATGCTTTTTTAAATTTTGAAACGACCAAACATGTCTATCTAAATGCAAAGGTTTCGACAGGTTTCAGATATAGAAAGACAACAGAACAGAACTGAAGAAGAATTGAAAAAAGCGCAATCCTTGGAAAGACAGCTTTTGAAATATGAAGCATCACTACATGAACTACAAACGAGAATTGATTTCATGGAAAAAACTTCTTATGATGGCTTCTTGATTTGGAAGGTAGAAGGATATTCTAAACACAAGGAAAATGCTGCTAATGGTCAAATCACTAGCATTTACTCTCCATACTTTTTCACCAGCAGGCCAGGTAGTTTTTAAAGTTTAATAATTACAAAAACTCATGAATTTTTGCAGTCTGCAGCTCTTAAGATCTAAATGTGATTTTACTTTTGCTCCAATAAACCGTACATGAAAGAAATCATAAACACAGAAGGGCTAAATAGCCAAGTAGTCACAAGAGAAATAAATGAAGTTCATTTTAACTCTTCTTGCTCTTCTCCAGGATACAAAATTTGCGCTCGACTCTATTTAAATGGAGACGGCATGGGAAAAGGAACGCACATTTCCCTCTTTTTTGTGTTGATGAAAGGCCCTCATGATGCCATTCTGTCGTGGCCCTTTGACATTCCTGTCAAATTTGAACTCATGGATCTGTCAGGAGGCAGAGATAATGTTGTGGACACTTTCAGGCCCGACCCGAGCAGTTCGTCGTTCAAGAAACCGACAACGAACATGAATATTGCTAGCGGATGTCCGACATTTATTTCCATTACTGATTTTGAGATGAAGAGACAGAAATTTGTTAAAGAAGATGCTTTGTACATCAAAATTGAAGTTAGCCCCCACTTGCTAAATACTGACAAGTAGTAAAGCACATTTCTTTGTGCTTTGGTGTTTCTTGTACTTTCTTATTATAATTAAATGAGTACCATTTCACAAAGCTGCCAGATTATTAGGAATTAAAGATGGAGAATATTTACTGTTTTCAATTAGGCTTGATTTTGTGTACATGGTTAAACTAATTTTCATCAATTTAAATCATGGTAAAAGCTTGCAATTGTCGTGATCTAAAGGTTTTTGAATGGTGATCACGTAAAAGTTCACCGCTCTTTGGTTTCCTAAACCAGGCACCACTGCAGGTCGCAGTGATGAATGCAAATGTACAATGAATGCAAATACTAAGAATACAAAAAGTTAGGTTGCTCTGCCTGTACTTTGTAAGTTGTTCTAAGTCAAAAATGAGCGAACGCACATTGTCTGCGGTGCTAGGCATTTGTTGTTTTAAGTATTGTGGTGAGCTCCATAAGCTGAGAAAGAATTTGTATTTCAATATAAATTATTGAAACAGTTGGGCTTCAGTTAAGCGTTTGTCTGTCTACAGAAGCAAAAGAAAGTCGTTGAAAATTTAGATTGCTGCATAAATCTAGAGTAGAGTAGTTTTCGTGAATCAATTATTATAACCAGTATATAACCACATGCATTTGCATGTAGCGTTGTTTATCACCTAAATTAAGAATGGACTACAATCTAAAAAAAATAAGACGCACGACCTCGATGTCTAATTTTAATCTTGGCTCACTTACTGGGACGTCTATTGTAACCACAATAATTAATTTAGTCAATCATTATTATTGAATTCCTTATCTAGAATTGTTAAAACTAATTTCAAATTTAAATGTATCGAAGAAACTAAATCTAAAATCTAAATCTAACTAAATCTAAACGTAGATGCGGCTGGATGGCATGAACGCCGGAAACTCGCCTTTTTTGACCTGGCTTTAAGTGTCAACTAACATTCACAACCCAAACACGCGCTCTATGATTTGAGTCGGGCCGATCATGCATGTGCACATGATGAATATTAAAACCACATCATTGAGTCGAGTATTTGACCTATTTTAACACGCGCGAAGACTTGAGTGAACGTCGTGAATTAGTCATTTTGATGTTAAAAATAATGTTGCTGGGGGCTGAGAACTTAGACCGCTAGTTGAAATCATTGGATGCTGTTACATCAGACAATTAAAGCACAGCACTCTAAGGCGCTATATAAAGCGAAGAGGCGATTCCTCAGCGACTGCAATTTCAGCTCAAAAATCTTAGCAATATGTCGATTAAGAACATTGTGATGGCAGTGGTTTGCATATTTTTTACATTCTTGTTGATCGTCTGTGTGCAAGCGGTCTCGCTTTTCATTCCTGAACGCAAGAAACAACCTCAAAGTGAGAATACGATGCTTTAAAAGTTAAACTTAGAAATGGCTCATATCGTTGATGGTCGGAATCACTCACTTTTCAAGCGCTATTTCCGCGGTCGTTGGAGGCAAAATAGTTTCGCCATGAATGTAGGATCGAAACTTGATCTCAAGCTCCATCGGCTTTGCATCAATTAATACGTCCATTACAAATTAAATCCAACTCTTGTAGAAACGCCATCCGAGCTGACGGACATGCTCATAAGGAGGCACATCCTTGAGGCCAAACGCATATATGGAACCAAGAGGTGGAAAGGATAAGTAGTCTGCTAACCGAACGGAGATCAGGCACAGTTTGTTTGTCTGCGTAAAGCAATTGTTGGAGAATCCAACCTCTCATTGGTCAGGTTCACGAGGCGTGGTAAAGAAATTAAGAGAAGAACTGAAAGTACAATAGATGCCCATTCTGATAATTTTACTATCAGACGTGAAATGAAATTATTTTTTGCATTCAAATATATCAATTTTATTCAAAACTTATGTCAAAGCCACCGACCAATTCTAGAAAATGCACGTCACAATGAAAGTGTACCGTAATTGAGGTACGTTATATCTTACAATAGTTACATAGGTTACTGTGTCTGGAGAAAAGTTGTTTTTCTGGCCCATGAGATAAAATGCATACAAAATGCAAGTATAAAATAATTTGTCATGAGTAATGTGATGTAATCCTCTCAAATCTTGCTGCAGAACATGATCAGATGGTGAAGACATCATTAACTCTTGTGAATCAATAATTGAGTAGACAATCTCGGTGCATTGATCTCGTGTGAAAAATGAAAAAGGCCGATCAAGCTGAAGATCAAATGATTCAAACATGGAGAACCCCAAGAAATTCCTCATAATGATTGCATAAGTTGCGAACACGTTCTGAATGTGATATGCAAAAAGGTTATTCGAAAATATTTCACAACGAACTAGCTATATGAAATGCAATTATTAAAGTCAATCACAGCTGAACACAGAAGGCCTCGAATCACTTTTGAGCCCCCATCATAAAAATGTCGATTGACTGAGCAAGTTGATGGTTGGTGAGCTTGCCTCTTGTTTTTCAGTGGAAGTTTCAACATCTTGCTTAGGATTGGGTGGCAAGGCAGGGCTGAGAAAACATGACACATTCTTTTGATCATTCCCTAAACAAGGCAATTTGTTTGGTTTTGATTTTAAACTGACTTCGTTAGCGAAATCCTGGTTGTTCTGCTTGATGATCTTGAGTTGGATGCCATCAGCTTCATTGGTGAAAATGCCCCCGGTCAAGATTTTCTTGCTCAGACCAACACCATTAGTTGAGTCATTCTCTTTGGACTTTTGCTGCTTATTGCTCTTTTCTTTCTTCTGAGAGACTTTGACCTGTTGACTTTTGTTCAGTTTTGTCTGGGGACTCTTTTCAATCTCTGCAGTTTGATCTTCGAGGATTTCTCCATTCAGACGCAGGACGACTTCGGGTTGCATCATCTGCTCATCTCCATCCCTTACCTCGATGTCATCTGTTGGGATAATTTGAAGTGCCACAATTATTGATACAACATGAATAATAAATTTTGTAAAATCCTCTTCAATGTCAATTCTTGAACTAAACTATTTTCACTTGTATCACATAATTGTAAAACAACCTGGCAACTTTTTGGCTCTGAAGGATGCATTAGTGATGGCCTCTTTTGAGATTGGAGTGTGAGTTTTGAAGCTGTGGGCAGGGGTCAGGGAGAGGTCGTGATGCATGTCGGTGTCGTAAGTTTTCGAAAAGTTCAACAGGGCATTGGTGACCTTGTATTGTAAGAGTTTAGTGAATAGGAATTACATAAATTAAAAATGTCAGCCAAATAAAATTATAAATAATATAAATATATTATTCAATGCAAGACATCTGGGGCCAATGCTTTAGTCAATGTGTAGCCCCTGAGTTAACTTGATATTAAAATTATTTGTTGCCAACGCGTTGTACAGACCATGATGACGTCGGGTTGAAGGTCGTACGAAGCCCGGAAGTAAGCATCCTGAATGGCTCTTAAGGCGTTCCTTGACAAACCGTTGAACCTTGAAAGACATTTCAACTTGTTAAATATTGTTACCAACTGCACAGCATGAAATTAAATAATCACAAAGAATGGCGATCACCAGCCATTAATAGAGGAATTATAATTATGATATATAATCATCCCCATTATGTGCTGATTGCATTTAAGAAACTATAAACAATGAAGTAGATTTACATCAATATAATATAAAAGACTTATTTCACATTGTTCAGAATTATTATTAATAACACAAATTAAGATTAGCTCACACGAGGAACCGCATGCCGTAAAGCAGTTCGATGACCAGCTCAGGTTCGAATGGAGACCTGTGCCTGTCTCCTGAATCTTCAGGGATGCAGGAAAACATCTTTCCACTCTCAGTGGTGAAGGGGGTTATGACTTCTGGATTGTCATCTTCGATGCCAACTCTGGAAATCCTGATGTTGATTAAGAGGTTAAATCAAATTCAAATCAACATACCAACAAAACCTGACATAAAAATTGCATTATAGTGTAATGAGTGCTTTATAACTAAACTTTCTAAATCTTTCTGATAAGGTCTCAAAATAATTGGGGGAGCAAAACATAGTGACCCACTTTGAACAAAGGAAGCACAGATTCTTGCGAGATCTAAACGACATCTGAGAGATGCTGGAGAGGTAAATTTTTATTGCAAATCCCAAAATGGTGCTCCTGCAAAAGTTGTAAAGACTTTGTTCAATTTTTATGATTTCAGTCTTTTACTCAAAAATTCTATCATTTATTGGGTTTGCTATTTAACTAACTTAAATTGTGAGAGTGTGTATTACTCAAGTATTGAGTACTCAATATTCAATATTCCATCTGACGTGCTCCCACATGCATGCACAAACAGGTGCAACAATTCAATCATAATATGTGTAATAAATACATACAAATTATTATCTACCTGTTCTGGGAGGTGATGGAATCAAATTTTTTTGAAATAAATTCAGTTGATGCAGAGTTTCCATTAAGGTTGTGACGGTTTTTTAGGGCAGCTTCAGTCAGAAGAGTTGCAGACATAAATGGTGGCTAGGAAAGTTAGGAATTAGAAGTTGGTTAAAAATTCATTTGAAAAATTTCCAACAAAATCAAACTGACATCATGGTATACAGAAGCTTGAAATACTGTAGGAACAAGTGATTTCATGACCTCATTTGAACTCTGAAAGAATTACAGCCATGCTCAAGTATTTGGTACATGATGACAACATTCTGAATGTAAACAAAGCAGATCCCAACCAGATTGTATACACCAAGCAGGAATGCATTTATGCCACCTGGCTGAAAGTAAAATAAATATTCACTAATTTTATTAAACCAATCCTGTAAATAAAACTTTCACCTGTTGTTTTGAGCCCTTCATTATATTGAAATAACTCCATATGATCAACGGGATGAATTCGAGTGCAAAGTTGCGAAGAGTAGAAACATTGGACTTGTAACAATTGAAAAGCTGATGGCACACTGGATCTATCAACTTCAGAAAACAGAAAACTCGATGCAAATACAGGTTTACACCAATTAATGAGGAGTTTAAAAGAAATTCACTAAAAAAATGTGTAAAAGATATAAACCTGGTAGTTCTTCTCAGAGTCCAAATTATTAAACATGCAATATAATTCATCCAAGAGCTCATTCTTAAATTTCATGGTTTCAAAATAATTTGCAGAAGCTGACTCAGGTAAAGACTGAAAATATAATAACAATTTTGAAAAATCTGCTAAAAATCCAAAGATACTATCTATAAACATACCCTGAACTCTGACAGCCACTTTCTAATGAATCTCATTTTAATCACTTTAAAATGTGTTAATTTATGATGAAATATAAGCTCTTAAATAGGTGCTGAAAATCTTGGAGCATCTCAGTTTTTTTGCTATTCTAAAAGCATACATTTTAGAAATTTTAAAACTGAATATAATATTTTAAGTCGTTAATGATCATCAATAAAATAAATTGTCCATTAAGACTAAATTATACGTTGTCGATTAATCTAATCAAAATATTTGAAAAGCCTCTGACTGAAACAATTTCAAAATAAAAAATTTCCCAAATGTCTAACGTTAAAAATTAGAAACCATCTCATCAAATCAAAATATTCGAAGGTGGGTCATTTGACACGAAAGCCAGGTTAGAATATGTCAACACGGATTCAAAAAGTGAAATCGATTATTATATAAATAGGGACAGCTGTTACCTCGTTAATATCTCATCTCCAGCAAAGATTATTTTAGTTTTATTTTTTATGAGTTAATTAAATTATTGTGTTTATCAGATCTTAAATTATTTATTGAAATATAAAGATCCAATTTTAAAAAATGAAGAATTTAATAAAATTTACTGACTTCATGCTTTAAAACTACTCTAATTAAACTCTATATTGTTATCGTTTGCGCGTAAATGCTATCAATGGGTATGGGGAACCCAAACAACATTTATGAACTCAGCCCATTACAACCCATTGCATGTTAAAGCACTAATTGATCAGATCTTTAGGACTCCCCCACAGAATCAAGTTAAGAAGAGCTTTCCCATGACTTTGTTCTTCTCAACAAGATGTGCATTTACCCAGATATCAGCTTAGCAACTCAACGCAGCATTCGGCCGCCTTTCATCTAAAACTAGAAAAGCGAAACCAGAACTGATGTAAAAATGGAACAATCAATATTAATAAATCCAATTAAAAAAATATTGAACGGCCGTTTCAAAATCTTTTATTGTCATGACTACAATTTAATAAGAGCAAACAGTAAATATTTGAATGGGTGTTCATTTGTTTCGATTCCTTTTTCCTTGATTCTTCTTGTGTTGTTTGGCTTGGAAAGATTTGACTTCACCCTTCTTATGTCTGGCCTTCAGAATTTGCTCCTTCTTCTTCAACTCCGGTCTGCCTCCTGGTTTGCCTGGTGCACCTGTTTGAGTCAGTGCACGAGTCAGAAATGCGGCAATTTGTTTAAAATAAGGTAAATAACGTTAATTTGCTGGTCACCTTTTGTATCCTTGTTGTCATATCTGCCATGTCTGCCTTTAAAGTGTTTTCTTGCTTGCTTATTGCTGGGACCTTCATCATCAGATTCATCGTCTTTGTGATGAACTTTACTTTTGTGAAGCCATGTCTTATATCTGGTCAAGATCAATGTAAGCCATAATTAAAATATTACTTTTGGTTTAAATTAATACTGTAGATGTTGGACAGGCCAACAAAAAATTATAAAGTAGTTTAAAATATTAAAACAAATATCTTGTCATTAAATGAAAACTGACAAATCTTTTTTGGATTTTCCATTTATTTTGGCTCCTGCTTCATTCTTTCCCTTCTTGTTGTTTCCATCTCCTGCCCTCACAAATTTCTTCTTCTTTCTATCCCTAAGTTCAGGAAAAATTTACATTGATTTTAATCAAAGAATTAAGTATTTGTTTAAGAAATGAAATCAACTGAAAGTTATGAAAAGTGACATTAGATAAATTAATTTTTTTTAATTAACGATGGCATAATATGAAATAAAAATAAATTCCTTTTATAAAACAAACCAGATCATCCTGCTCTTCTGTCTCTTAAGTTCTCCATCCTCATCACCAACAACATCAACCATCACCCTGGAAGCTTCCTTCTCAAATCCACTTTCAAGTGACAACCTGAATCATCATGTTATTTTTTAACAATTGTTTAATAACATAACCAATAATTCAAAGATATTATTACCCAGGACAAATGTTTGACAATAAAATAATTACAATTAGAACATATTAACCAACCCTTTCTCAGTGTTGTGGTCCTTGGTGGCATAATCCAGGTAGAACTCTTCATCTTTCACCACCTTCCTCATCTTCGTTGGTGGTTCTGAATCGTCTGCTTCCACACTTTTTGTTGCAGCAAGTTTTGTTTTCATCTGAATGCGCACGCCACTGTTACTTTTCACCTTTAAAAAATAAGTCAATACACTATATTTTATGTTTATGCATTAATATTGTCATCCTTCACTGATCTGTTTATATATTAACCATTCAATATTCACTATCTAATGTCTAATGTAATTTTAGATCTGCTTGAGAGAAGATCAAATCTTAGATGTACAAATGCAGCACACACGTTTTGAGGTTTGTAGTTTTTCAGCTGTGACATGAAGTCCTCTGTCTCCTTGGCTGTGGAACAAACTTGTGGACCTATTGATGGACAATGATTTTAAAATGAAGTGAATATAAAACATTTTTTAAATACAAAATAACGTTAATGTATGTCAGTGAATAAATTACCAAATAATGGGTGGTATCCCAACTTGTTGTTTGCCATTGCCTTCACCCTTTTGATGCTAACATTGGAAGCAACTGGTCGAGTTTTGCTGTATTTCTTGTAGGCATTTCCCACTACTGAGAGCATGGATTCCTGTTGTCACAAAACATATTTAACAAATTGAATTAAATATATTTAAAATTTTACTTTAACAGAACAGGTTAACAGCCTAATTTTGACTATGAAATTTTTTTTGAAAATTATGTGAGGAAAAATATTGCAAGACAGAAAATGAGAAAATAAAATCACTAAATGGTTGAAATCCTTACAATATCAGTGATCTTGTTCCATTCTCTCAGATTTTCTTCTTCTTCATCAACAATGACTTGAGGCACCAATCCATAAAGATCTTTTTCATCTTTATTCTTGTCATAGGAATCAGTGGCAAAATTTATTTGCCTGCCAAGGAACATGAACAGATCAACAACGTAAGGCTTCTCTTCGAGACTGACAATTGAAAATGCAGAACCGGTCCTTCCAGCTCTTGCAACTCTACCTGTTCAACAAATTTGGTACTCGAGACACAAATAAGAACAAATGGATCAAAAATAAGTTAATCACAAATTCCTAATTAATACAAAAAATACTAAACTACTGACCCACTCTATGCAGGAAGAGTTTGGCTTTGGCAGGGAAGTTGAAGTTGATTACGTTATCCAAGAGCGGAATGTCAATTCCTCGAGCTGCGAGATCGGTGACGATGAATATGTTTGTTCTTCTGTTTTTAAATCTCTCGACGTTCATGCTTCTTGCTGCAGGATCCAACGAGCTGTACGAGATGGAACAGGAAAATCCCGCCTTCCTCAAAACCTTAAAGATTAATGAGAGGTTAATAATTAAAAAATAAAATTGTAGCAATAACTACCATTTACCATGTTAAGATATTCTACATGGTGTTTTGTGGCCACAAAGATGAAAGTTGGCTGAGATGGTGTGATGATGTTCCTCAAGAGATGCAGCAGAACTGCCATCTTGTCATCGCTACGACATTCGAGGAAAAACATCTGCGAAAAACTTAATTTTAAAATCCATTGCTTTGTTAATTCAAATGTCGCTTCATGCACGAAAGCTTCAAAACTAACGCTTAGTTGATCGCTGAGTTTTGTGTCGACGTCCAGCCGAATGAGTTCAGGTGAGTTGAGACCAGCAGATGCAAACTCCACCAACATCTTGGGCAGCGTGGCTGAGAAGAGCAGAGTCTGTCTCGATTCCGGAAGACGAGCCAAAATTTGCCCTAACTGTTCTTGGAAGTTCAACTCAAACAACCTGAAATCATGGAAAAATAAAGATTACAAGGAGATATTTTCAAATAATGGTTTAAGAAGCTGAAAACAAATCTTCCCAACAAAGCAACAAACCTGTCAGCTTCATCAAAGACAATGAATTTGACATTCTTGAGCTTTAAGTTCATCTCAGTTAAGATGTGCATGAGTCGACCGGGTGTTGCAATCAGACTGAAAAATATAATCGATAATTAAATAACAAATATTTAACATAACAAATTTAATAATAATAATAGGTCATAGTAGCTAAATTTCATTATGCAATGTTGAACATGTAATCAAGTAAAACTTTACAAGCAAATAAAAATAAAAAACCCAACATCAACTTACACATCGGGGTTGCTATGGATTGCTGCAAACTGATCTTCAATTCTATATTAAAATTAAAAATAAAAGAAATCACCTAAGTCGATGAGATAACTTAACGAACATGTCACGTACTTATCACCACCCAAAATGGTTGCATATCTCAATTTGACAAATCTTCCGATCTGGAGCCAAAAAGAACAAATGACTAAAAGTACTGAAAATCTACATTAATCTTCTTTGTAATAAGTAAGAAACAATTGTTAACCTCTTTAGCAAACTTGTGCGTCTGCATGGCAAGTTCTCGAGTTGGTGACAAAATGATTGCCCTTATTCCTGTTGGGTCATGTGCTTTTAACTTTTCCAGCATTGGAATTATAAATGCTCCAGTTTTGCCACTTCCTGTCCTTGCCATAGCAACCACATCTTTTCCTTCCATAATAACAGGAATTGTCTGGACATCAAAAAGAAAGAATTTAATGGGGCACATACTTCATCAGAATTTATATTCTTAAAATGTTGGTCTTTTCCACTTATTAATCCTAATCACCTATCAGTTGATTAATCATTACTGGAAAATAATGAAACATTGATCCAACCTTTCTCTGAATAGGAGTTGGCAAATTAAATCCTTTACGAAATATCCCTTTAAATACTGGACCAGAGAGTCCTTAAAACATGAAGATACATCGAATTTATAAATAGCAGCCAAATAAACTATTAACGTTAGTGAAATTAAAGTGACTCATTGCCACTGACCCATCGATTGGAAGCCCCCAGATTTTTTATGCTTCCTATTCTCTCTCATATTAAGTTCATCGAATTCTTTCTGTTCATCCTCATCGCTACTGCCACATCCATCTACTTCCATCGCTTCATCAAAATCTTTATTTTCGGCCTTCTTTTTCTTAAGTAAGAATATTTAGAAAATGTTGGTAATAAATTAATGTAATGGGACGGCTGACAAATAAAGATGTTTTAGTTTCAGAAATTTAAATACAATTTGCTGCAATATGTTACAATTTCTATTTGTCATAAAAGCAATTCTCGCTTACCATTTCACGTGTATGTTTGTAAATTTGAGCGAAGAAAAGTGAAATCAATGGTTAAAAAACATTTTTGAATCTGATATTAGTTTTTTAAATTATAAAAGTCAAAATAAACATATAAAAATACATAATTTAATTGACATGAATTAATACCTGCTTTGCAATCGCATTTAAACAAAATTATTTGCATTTACATTTTTAGTCTGGAACGTGAAAATCAAGAATCAATCCATCCAAATTTGTAAAAATTATTATATTTGTCGCGTAAGACTTTTTTGCATCACTTCTTAATATTATTATGTGTCATTCGTAATGCATTCTATAGATGTCAGATGAAGTTCATGGTAAACTTAAGGAAACACTTTGAAAACAAGTTTTCAAGGCTGTGTGAAAGCACGGCGCCTCTAATAGCCGAACGACTCCTCGTCCTAGCGGAAGGCCCTGATCGACGGTGTCGAAAACCAAAAGTATTATAAGTGTTGTAAAAGACATCATATATATTTTCACATGCTCTCCAGTTGGCATAACCACACCTGAATTTCCCAGGACTGTGTGACATTTGTAGGGGAAAGTTGTAAAAAAAAAGAACCTCATTTTGTTGACATCTGTGGTTAATTCCTACTCTAGAAGCATCATTATTCTAATTCTAAATTGCTCTTAGATAACTGCCATTCTTCAATTCTTGTGGTCTTGAAGTTCTGCTGAACATAAGCCACTCCATCAAACACTCCATCGTTACATTATCGATATTCTAGTCAAAGTTCATAAAGGCGTCCAATGCAGCTGATTCACATATCCCGTGGAAACTAAGTTTTTGTTGCTATCTTATAGACTGTATCAGAAGCTATGGATGACCAATAACTAGCGCGTCTAAAACAATAGTTACTTTTTCTCAATCAAAAACTAATTTCTTTTGTTACCATCACAGATGTTGATGGGATAATTCTTAATTTATTAATTGGTCATGAAACAAGGAATGCCAGGGCAACTATTACAATGACTACTGTTTTCTCCTTGATTATGAGCATAAACCGGTTCACAGAAATATTAAGGCCATACCATGCTGTTTTTTTTTTCTATCCATAAATATAGAGCAACTCAATTGACCAGATCTAATTGCATTCAGTTAAAACAAAGCTCAGACCACCACTTTAATAGGAAAATAACAAATCATTATTCAAAAACAACAAAAAATTCAGCAGAACCATTCAGTGGAATGTCTGAGTTCAGTGATTCACTTCCCTGCTCAGTAAAAACGAATGACATTGTAAAACAAAATTTAAAAGAAATGGCATTTCTAAAAACATGCAGGGTAGAAAATCCCTGAGTGGGTTAGAGTGCCACTTCTGTCTCACAAAATCCTGGACCCGATGCTGGAC
>MPNW01000553.1:7500-53227 GCA_011800805.1 Hirudo medicinalis
TTTTAAAATTAAACTCAATATTCGTCGAAAACGGTTCGAAATTCATCTTTTTACCAGAAATCGAATCAAGTGAGAGAAGAACGCTGAAGTTTTAAAGTTGAATTGAATTGAATTTTTATTATTTTCTTACAAATTAAAAAAATTAATTGTCAAATAATATTTATTAAATATGATTTAAAATCTAATAAATACTTTTTAATAAGAATACCAATATTATATTCTAATATTGAAATATCAGAAATTAAATCGAAAATGAAATATCTCAAAACAACAACATGACAACAACATCATCAAAATGAATTATGTAATTTCTAACAATTATCTTTATTATATTTAATATTTTCTTTTTTTTTTACTTTATATTATCAAATTATCATTCAAAATGCTTTACATTATTCGGAAGACTAAATGCGTTAAAAGTTTATTTCGAAAAATAACGGAATTTGATTATTTAAAAATGAGATGATGGGGAAATATGAGGAACAGAATTTATTCGAAATTTAATGCTAAAATAATTCACACAATTAATTACAAAATCTAATTTACGAAAGATTTTATCAACAAATATTATAAAACAATTTTGTTGACCGTAAAGTTAAACTCTGAAATGTACGATAATAAGTTTTCTTTTTTTTTAATAAACGGTTTTATCGTGAAAATAAAAATAGAAATAAATAGAAGGATAATTGAAAATGCAAAACAATTGTCGGAAGAGAATGAGTTCTTAAATCAGAAATCCAATAAAGTTGTTCGTGAAATATTGATGCTCTCCTCACTTCAACAACATTTCCCTGGTTCGTTTTTTGTTTTATCAGGAAAATCATAAATTAAGATTTTCTGTCGATTAGTGGGAACAAGTTAATTAAATTTACATTTCGAACGCTTTTAATGTTTTTAAATTTCATGTTTAAAACCAATTTGTAGACATTTTAGATAATCGAGTCATTTGACTACAATGTTAAAGCATTTGAATTTAAATCTGAAACAACATAATTTAAGTAATCTTAAATATTTAAATATAAATTTATTTTTTCAGCATAAATTTGAATTATATTCAGAATTAATTTCATAATTAACATTTATTTCCTCCTGATGACTTCTCCTGGATTTAAATTTTATTCGCCAGGTTTCGCGTTAAAATATTTCAAGAACAGGTGTCTGATATTTATATTTATTAATTCCTTTGTAAATATTTTTTTTATTTTAATTAGTTTTTTTTTATTTGTAGTTTAATAATTAATTCATTTAATAATACATTTCTTATCATTTCTTTAAGTTTTATTCGAATAAATAATATTAAAATTTTACATCGAACAATTAACACGAATTGAAAGACGTTTAAAAATCTATTTTTCATTTAAAAAAATAAGGAAATAAATGTTCTTATAAATTAAACTGCTGCTCGAGAATCAAGAATTGTTCGTATTGAATTTTAAATGAATTATTATTATTAAGTTAATGTTATTATTATTATTATTATTAACTAATGTTATTATATTATTTTTGTTGAGGCATTTAATTAATTAGTAACCTAAATACTCATAATTCGATTCAATCGATTTGTATAAGAACATTTCCCAGGGATTTCAAATTCCTCTCGAATATCATGAAATAAAATTTACTTTGAAATGAATTTTCGAATTTATAAATCAATCGCCAAAAATTATTTATGACTTTGTAAGAAGTGATTGATTGATGGATCAAGGAATGGGAGTTGAACTGGTGATTAAAATATTATAATGATGCTTCTTATGAATATGAAAATCACTGCGTTATTAATTATGTTTCACGACGTTTAAATTGTTTGAAAGTCAAAATGTTTAAAATTGCAATTTCTGCAAATCAATTTCAGCAATTTATCGATTATTTTCTTCGTCAATTTGATGAATATTTATCCTGTCACATGACTGCATTTGAGCCAATATGTCTTTTGACAACTCATAAATTATTCATAATTCCAATTTATCTCCTTAATTTAGTTCATGAATATTCATGAGCTAATCATGTACTCCATTCAAATCTATTGGTCACAGTAACTCAAGAGAATAATAATAATAACATTAACAATAAGATTATTAATAATAATTAATAGAATAAAATTTTTAATTATTTTTTAACAGCAGTTGATAATAGCAAGTGAGATGTTGCAGATTGATTACATATGCAAAATAATTTATATTATTTAAAATATTTTTATACTCATTATTGGTTAGTATTTAGAATATCGAAGATCGAAAAATCGATAAAATGTCGATATTTGATGCATTATTAATGCTTCATTATTGGAGATTTATTTGCATTATTAATAACTTTATTTTCGAGTAAGACTTACGTCACTTAAGGACATTGTGAGTTGAATGACTGCTTGGTGCATTCAGTGGTAAGTCACAATGTGGGCGACATGCTCTTCTTACATTCTATCGCATGATCAGAACATTTCAACCTACCAATCAATCAGTCTTTCAACCCATCAATCAAGCAACCTCTCAATCATCTTCAATAGAAGCTCAATCATTTCAAGCACATTGAAGCAATCAACCGAACATCAATGAATGTTCCAGACCTGGAAAAACGTGAATTCCATTTCGATCAATCACATCGTGGAATGAACATCACGTGATCCGCCTATTTTTAGGACCGAGTGGAAAATATTAATTCATTGAAATTCATTTAAATGATAATTCACTCGAGTGTGCACTTCCTTGAATTGATGAAGTAATTCGTAAACTTTGTGAGAAAAAAGATCGTTTCAACGGAATCTGAGGACGTGAAATCCCCTTCCCCTCTCCATTCGTCATCATCTCTCTCCATGTAAAATTTAAATTTGTCTCCAAATAATTGGATAATTTCCTCCGCTCAAGGTAATCACTGGGAGAATTCGTGTTGTTTTTCTGTTGAAGCGCTTGTTAAGTTGTGACATTTCAGAGTTTATTCGATTTTAAAATTCACTGGTG
Source organism: Hirudo medicinalis (assembly GCA_011800805.1). Classification (NCBI taxonomy): domain Eukaryota; kingdom Metazoa; phylum Annelida; class Clitellata; order Hirudinida; family Hirudinidae; genus Hirudo; species Hirudo medicinalis. Next base: position 10,455 of record MPNW01000553.1, read on the forward strand.
ACAATTATAAATTATAAAATTATAAATTGTAACTCGTGAATAAATTACGCTGCCAATTCTAATTGATTGTAGCAGAGGGGAATAATTTACGAAAATATTTTCAAGAAGTTGTAAAAAATGTAATTTTATTGAGCGAGTCTTGGAACGATGACTGATGGATTCCTTGAAGCTGATGCACGCAGTGGATGCCAACATAAAACCACACGAGTCCCTCAAGACCAAGTCAGTCAGTTTATTAATATCAGCATTTCGTTCGCTATTTTCTTTCAATTTAAATCTTATTTTGTTACAAATATTTTTATTCGCAAGAATTTATCATTACCATTGGAGTTCTGAAATTGTTGTAAATATTTTAAATATTGAATGAAATAATAATATTTCCAGATAATAATTTATTTATCATAATAATTTGTTTATAATTTCCTCGAATATGCTTCGGATTATTGCAATATCAACCTTCCTGCTTGTTGCTGCTTTCGAAAAAGGAGGTGGAATTTCATTTCTTGATTTTCAAGTCTTTTACGATTATTATTATTATTATTATTATTATTATTATTATTATTATTATTATTATTATTATTATTGTTGTTGTTGTTGTTGTTGTTGTTGTTGTCGTCGTCGTCGTCGTCGTCNATTATGGTGACGATGGCGGCAACTTTGAAAATGACGACGACGACGACGACGACGACGACGATGACGACGACGATGATGATGATGATGATTACGATGATGATGACGATGACGATGACGATGATGATGACGACGACGACGATGATGATGACGATGACGACGACGACGACGATGATGATGACGTTGATGACGATTAATTAACTGATTATCGATTAGCAAGCATTAGTAATCATTGGGTCAATGATAATCATCATTCGATTATATAACTGCACAACTGATTCCGACTCTACTGCCGCCAGCTTGACTTCCAAACGATCGAAAAACGGCGCTACATAAATTCAGTCGTTCGTGGCGGACTTGTGCAATTCTCAATTATTGAAAAATCAAGTTCCTGTTTTGTTTTTTTTCTTGTTGTTGTTGCTGTTGCTGTTGTTGTTGTTGTTGTTGTTTATTGGCGTTCGTTACATGACTAGATGATTAATAATTGATGATCTAATTAGTCCTTTTATACCATCCAATCAGGCTTCCTGAGCACCGGTGATAGCCACGCCCCAGGTAATTACGCCATCTTGGATGTTGTCGCAGCTCTTCATTTCATAAGGTTCCCGATTTTGTTTTCCATGTGGAATTGGAATCAATGAAATCATCATTAAGGTCATCATCAACATGATCATCATCATCATCATCGTCATCGTCATCGTCATCATCGCATCATCATCGTCATTGTCATCATCATCATCATCATCGCATCATCGTCGTCGTCATCATCAGCACCATCACCTCCTCCTCCTCCTCCTCCTCCTCCTCCTCCTCATTGAATATTGAACATCGTCAGGAAGAACATTGAATCCTTCGGCGGCGATCCAAACCACGTGACACTCATGGGCTCTGACCACTCCGCCGCCCTCATCAACTTCCTCCTCATCTCTCCGGTCACGAAAGGTCAGGGCTGATTAATATTCATGTTCGAACTTGTGAATATTTAGCAGGAGCAACTCGAAGTGCACAGACATCTTGTCCGTGTGCTTGTCATCGTCTTGTCCTTGTGCTTGTCATCGTCAGTTGACGTCTCAGAGTTTTTGTAATTAATTCCCTCTTTTTTACTCGATTTACCGTTCAATTCGACTTATTGTTTTTAAAATAATTTTTTAACGCACAATCGAGAAACGAATGAATGAAGAAGGAAGGAGGAGGAAAAAAAAACATGAATCGACATCTTCGATAAAATTCAAATCGATCAGATTTAAACATGCCCGTTGAGTTGGGATTAAGTGTGAATCTATCTATCTTCCTCCTCATCCTCATCCTGATCATCATCGTCACCGTCATCATCATCATCATCCTCATCAAGATCATCATCGTCGTCATCATCATCCTCATCCTGATAATCATCGTCATCGTCATCATCATCGTCATCATCATCTTCATCCTGATCATCATCGTCATCCTCATCCTCATCCTGATCAACATCGTCATCGTCATCATCATCCTCATCCTGATCATCATCGTCATCGTCATCATAATCCTCATCCTGATCATCATCGTCATCATCATCATTCTCATCCTGATCATCATCGTCATCGTCATCATCATCATCCTGATCATCATCATCCTGATCATCATCGTCATCGTCATCATCATCATCATCATTACATATCATCACATATCATCACATATCATCACATATCATTACATATCATCACATATCATTACATATCATTACATATCATTACATATCATCACATATCATTACATATCATTACATATCATTACATATCATTACATATCATCACATATCATTACATATCATTACATATCATTACATCATCATTGCCAGCATCATTATCACCATCATCATCACCATCATCATCATCATAGTTGTCATCATCACCATCATCATCGTCGTCGTCGTCGTCGTCTTCATCATCGTCATCACCATTATAATAATCAGGTGATAACCTTTATTGATTAAACTATACTATTTGTTTTAACGAGTGGTTAGTAATTACAATATTGCAACAGTGAATGCTGAACTGAAGAAGTTAAGCATTCAGTCAATGCAGTGTCAATGCAGTGTCAATGCAGTGTCAATGCAGTGTCAATGCAATGGGAATCCGGTTAAATGTTTGAAGACAATGAATTCTTGTTGATTGCTGATGCTTTTTCATGGGATTTTTGTTATTTGTTGTTTTTTAAGTAAAAATCTATCGAAAAGTTTGATTTATTGGTCTCCACATTTCCCTACTTTCGGTGCTTTGGTCCTCATCGTTGGAAAAATTGTGGTCCAGTTTCATTTAATTTGAAGCAGACGCTTATGTGGAGCATCCACGCTCATGATGGGGTGGGTATCTTGATAGCCAGGATATCACCAGTGTTTGTCTCGTTGTGCTCGTGTGACAATTACTAAAGAATTGCACGAAAATCATTGAAGTTTGTTGAAAGTGAACTTCAATCATAATTTTAATTTTGTTGTTGAACTTAATTTTCAAAGAACGAAACAGCGAGAAATATTTTCTACGTGAAGCTGAGAAATGAAATTCTGAAATTCTTGAACAACAAGAAGACGATGACCAAGAAGCCAACAACTCCCCCAACTACGTCATCAGCAACAACAACGGATAACATCGCAGCCACCGTTGAAATCTCAACTTCCTCGAGCGTTGAAACTGAAGCCACGACCTCAGCAACACCAACGATACCACCAGCAGCAATAACCACCACCACAGCTCCATCAACTACAACAACTGTCACGACTACGTCTACTAAAGCTCCATCGACCACAACAACTGCCACGACTATAACGACAGCGACGACGACAACTACTCCCACCCCGTGTGTATTTCAAACTTTGTCAACAACTTTGTCCACCTCGTTAACCCATGCAATGATCTGATATTAATCGCATGATTTAAGGAATTAAACCAATAACTCGTTATTAATAAACAATTTTTTTTTAATTATTATTATTGTTACTATTATTATTATTAATATCATTATCATTGTTATTATTATTATAGATATTATTGTGTCGTATGTAATAATATAATAATATTACTATTAGGTAATTTTACTCATCTCAACCTCTTGTGACTTTGTACTCACTGTTCATTTGTACTCACTGTTCATTTGTACTCACTGTTCATTTGTACTCAATTTTCATTTGTACTCACTGTTCATTTGTACTCACTGTTCATTTGTACTCACTGTTCATTTGTACTCACCGTTCATTTGTACTCACTGTTCATTTGTACTCACCGTTCATTTGGCCATCACAATTTCAGCACCACTCCAAGCACCACGAAAAAAATCATCTACATCGATCCATCCGCCTCCAAGCGGAAGCGCAGGGACGCCCTGACGACGACAGGGTCATTTTACGCTCCTGACAGTCTCAAGTTCATCCACTTGAACAAACACGTCAAGAATGGATCCCTGCTGGTGGCCTTAACCTTGGGTCGGTGGAGTTTCGACGGATTTCCCTCGAGTTTAAGCATTTTTATATTTAATTCGAGATTGGATTATTAAATTATTTAGTGATTATTCAACTTTTTATTTTGTCCAAACACAGACGCATTTAATGACGAAGACTGAGAGAAGCAATTCAGCATATTAACGACAATAAGGACATTCTTAACGAGGTAGTTGTTCTGGGTTGATCGGCCGACTGATTCTTGGTTGGTTGGTTGAATAACTGGTTGATTCTGTGAGCGATTGATTGAATAACTTCTTCCTTTAATTCAGACAGGGTTGTCAGTAAAAACCTTCTACAAAGGGTTTCCCCCTGAAGATGAAGATAAGGATGATGGTGATGGTGATGATGATGGTGATGATGGTGGTGATGATGGTGTTGTTGTTGTTGACGACCGAACATCCAACGTGGACCTCATAGTTGGCCTGTCAGTGTTTTTCCTTCTCCTCCTTGTGATCATCATCATCACCTTCTTCCTCATGCGCCACTGCAGGAGCCACAATGTGAGTTGCCATGTTACAAGCTGATTCGTTGTCATGACGACCAAATGTTTCAAATATTTGCAAGTTTTTAAGTTGATTAACAAAATATCGTCTTGGAAATCATAAATAAATAAATTACTCTTCTCATTATTACTGCTAATATTAAAATATTGAAATGTGTTTTTGTTTTTATAAATGTGTTTAATTCAGTTTAATTTATTCATTCGTTGACTTAAAATTCTCAACGTAAAATTTTCACGTCTGCTGTTGCAATGAACTTAACAACGTGATGAAAATGTTTTTTGAAGATTTAAAATGAAAAAAGTGAAAAAATACAAATTCTTGAAAAATCACTCAATGTTTGCCACACGAAACAAAATGATCCTTGCAGATAATGCATCATTCACTGTCTCTGTTTTAAGGATGCATCCATTCATCGTGTGAAATTCTTAATAATTTCTGCAATAATTAGATTAATTTCGATTAAATCATTTTTTTCTTAAAATCTTCATCATGTTCTCATGTTCTTCCAGCTCCACTGGATTCACAATATTGATTTTTATGAACCACTAAATACACTTCAACTGGATTAAATGAAAAATGTTTTGATTTATTTCTGCCAATTTATTTATCTCTTCTTCTTTTTTACTTAATCCTATTGGATGTCTGCATGAGTCATCCGATGCATTCCTTTCCAACAGGATGTCATTCATCCCTTTCAATGCTCCTGTCTCCTGAATTACTACTCGCTATGAGCTGTTATAAATAATTAACACTTTTGTTATTAAATCAAAATTTAAATTTAAAAGCATTTAATTTTTGAAGCATTTGTGAATTTGTAATTAAGTCTCAAGATGTGTGTAAGTTGTTCTCATCTATTTTTTTTTGTTAGAAATTTTATTCAACAAAATACCTTAAACAAAAACTTTAAAGCCACAAAAAAAAACTAAAGCAAAATACCTCGAGGAGGCATGTGCTTCCGCTCTCAGACTGGTCCTCATTGACGAGTTATTAATCCTCATCACCCAAGTTACGAAAAGAAAAACAAACAAACCAATTAAGGACTACCATGCAATGTTCACAATAAAATTATTTGTAAGATTTTTAAGCAACAGATCAAGAATATTGAAGGGGCAGGATTGGGACTGATTTTTCATTGGTGAGGGAATTGAAGAATACAATCTTGGACCGTAACACTGAATGGAGAAGAGCTAGAAGGTGGATTTAGAAAATCAAGGACCACATTCGTGTTTATTACTTGGAAAATGAAGGACTACATTCGTGCGTATTACTTGGAGAATGAAGGACTACATTCGTGTGTATTATTGGAGAATGAAGGACTACATTCGTGTGTATTACTTGGAGAATGAAGGACTACATTCGTGTGTATTACTTGAGAATGAAGGACTACATTCGTGTGTATTATTGGAGAATGAAGGACTACATTCGTGTATATTACTTGGAGAATGAAGGACTACATTCGTGTGTATTACTTGAGAATGAAGGACTACATTCGTGTGTATTACTTGGAGAATGAAGGACTACATTCGTGTGTATTACTTGAGAATGAAAGACTACATTCGTGTGTATTACTTGAGAATGAAGGACTACATTCGTGCGTATTACTTGGAGAATGAAGGACTACATTCGTGTGTATTACTTGGAGAATGAAGGACTACATTCGTGTGTATTACTTGAGAATGAAGAGGGTTGTTGTAATTAATGCAGTCACTGAAAAAAACATGAAACCATCTCGGGAGTGCTCCATAATAATCATAAGAGGACATGAAATGAGCAACTTGTAAATCATGTATTTGTATTAAATCAGATATTTATTAGGTTATTTTTTACAAATAATTACGAATAACACGCTTTTGTAAAATGTTCAACCTTTCTAAATGTGAACGATAAGTAGAGGCCCATACAATGTTGTAGTAAGTTAGATTGGGGTAAATAAGAGAGAAATGTAATAGAGCTTCCACTACTCCCAAATCAAAGTTACATTGCATCTTGTTCGCCTCGTTTGCAATTATTTTTCAGTGAAATCAATCTTGAATGACACTCGAATGTAATGACGTCATGCTTTTTTGAACCCCCCCTCAGAACTTGTTCGAAGGTCTGGGCACCCTAGACATGACGTCAGTAACCTCGGACCACCAGCAAAGACACTCTGATGTGTCTTCAAGGTCTGATCAATTTTTTGGACCTCATCTCGACAGGATGCCGAGTGTTTCACTTTTTTCGTAAAGTGCATTTTTATTGGTTTCTCAACTTTCGAAGGTGACGTCATACACTCCTTCAAACTCCTTCCACTCCTCATAAATTCTCCCCATCATGGATCGTGACGTCATTAGTGGTTGACTCCAATTGAAAGTTAAACTTAAACTTCTCTTGCTTTACTAGGATCGATAATTATTATTAATGTTATAAATAATAATTTATTAAGATAACATTATTATGAAGACGTACTTTGTAAATCAGTAAACCCATTTTTATTCTTGCATTCCAATCAAAATTGGAATATTTGTTTATTCCAATAAAAAAGATGGATGGATGGATGGATGGATGGATGGATGGATGAGCGAGTAAATAGAGGACAGATTTCATAGATGGATGAAGTGAGGAATTAATGGATGGATGTTTCTCAATGTTCGAACATTAGCCATGCCATGTGAAGTTTAAAAGTGAATTCGATGAAAAATGCATTTGTATCATTATTTCAAAGTTCCAATAGATTTATGTTCCGCCATCTCCAAATCTTGTTTGATTTGTGTCTTGCTTGATGTCTGGGTGGAATTCATTCACTGATTATAACATTATTATCTTTTATTATTATTATTATTATTAATTTATCAATTTAATGCAAAATTATTACCTTGTTTATTATCATAAATTTATTGTTTAAGCATTATAAAAACTCATTTCATTTTCAACATTTGAAAAGCTTTTAGCTAGGATTGCTATTCTGAGCGTCACATAATGGCCTTATCACTGGCTCACTTATTCTCTAATGACTATCTATTTATAGACAAGTTCAAAGTTCATTTTGAACAATCCATGCATATTGTTTTTTTAAATTCTGTCGAGTTTAAACGGGAGGAGAAACATCTGTGTAAGATCCAATTTCATAAAAAGAATGTTCAACATTGCAAGAGCGTACAAGCTGATTATAATGTCAGACATTCGTCGATATTATTTCACAGTCGCAATTATGCATTAAATTAAAAATAATTACAAAATAATGAAATCGTTTCTTCATTTTGTTGCAATTTGGTTTCTCAGTTAAGCTCCTCTTGGCTGTCGACATTCTTTTAAAAACTGAATTCCTTACAAACCGGAGTCTCGCTTGAAAGTTTTAAATTTGTTTTCAATTCATGAATTTTCCATTCTTTTGGCTTCACTTTAGAAGTTTAGATTCAAAACGAAGCCTCCTTCTTTGACTTCTTATTCCCAATGCACAGTGTTGTGTCCGAAACAACTTCTATATTAGGCCAGAGACTTCGAAATGTGAGGTTATTGTCTTCTTCTGCAAGTACTTATTCTCTTCTGATAGGAGCGATGGCTGAGAATCCAATGTCAAAAGGCCCAGCACCACTTGGCGGTCCGCATGGCTCAGCTGAGCCTCTGACGGTGTGTATTTCTTCTTAAATGATCCATTGGTGTTCACTAATTCATTATTAATTTCAGTGTTAATACTTAATACATTACAGTGTTTTGAATAATATAAACATTTAGCATTTCTTTACATTCACTAATTTTAAAGTAAACGAATACTATACTCATTGATAAATTTATTACGAGATATATTTGATTTGATTTTGATATTTCCGGAATTTCGTTCAAAGGTCATCTCCACTTTTCAAGATTACAACTCTCTTTGTGGACATGTTTCGCATAATTTGGCGATAATCTGCATCTCGTAAAATAGCGGAGTTAGAATTTAGATGTCGTGTTAAGGTGTTAACATGAATTCACGCATTTTCAGATTAATAAGGTTAAAATCAAATAAAAATGTTTCCTTCTTCAGAGTCACAGGTTAGAAGAAACAACCGCGAACAGCAACCACCAACTGGCACAACCACCTCCTCCAATCTTGAAGGACAGCGACGGTTGGATCATCCCAATGACTGAATTATCAAACCATAAAGACATTTCAAATCATGACAACAATTCTCGACACCAAACTTCATTTTGATTTTCTTTTCCAGTGCATTCTATTTTTAACTGTAAAAGCTTCATGCATGGCTGCATCCCGAATTAGCTTTAAATTATCAACAGCGAAGGCATTTACAATAATTTATAAGTTCATCTCGTAATCCATCACAAATTACTGCTAACATTCTGTTGACTGTCAAGTCCTATTTCTAATGATATCCTAATGGAGTTCTGTTTACAATCTCACCATCCTTCAAGTGCACATCGTATATAGTGCATCCGGAGATTACGAAGCTCGAAATAAATAAAGCCAAGCAACACCCAAAAAGAAATAAAGTTATTGGCCAATGCTCAGACCTCACCTCATTATAATATAAAACAAATCCCAGCTCCTTTTCAAGTCACCATCTCCAAAAGAAGGTCATAACTAAATTCCTTTATCTCTGCTCTTAACCCTCAAACGGTCAGCTACCACGGCCTTTACTCAAGATCTCGGGTGTGCAATGCACCCCAATGTTTCTCTGGTGAATTATTTGAAAAATAGTAATCTATAACACTGAAACTGAAAACATTCACTTGTTAAACGATGAATATTATATTTTATTGAATACAAAAAAACTGTCATATTAATGTCATGACATGTGTCACCAAGTCAGAGCAGCTTGACAAATAAAACTCACTACAATTTTACACATAAAAATGTTGTCTTGCAGCAAAATATAGATAATATTTCTATTATGTAAATAGACTTCATTTATAAAGCGCCATATGCATAGCGTGAGAAGCGCTTTTTGTTATTTAGCGCTCCTTCCCGAGGACGCTCGTGGCAGTGAAAGCTGGGTTTTGAACACTACATATACTGTTTCCATTATCGCCGCGTGCAGGAACTAAACCCAGCCAACTTGCAAACAAATAAGCCGTTATCGGCTAAAGTCAGGGCTGCCGAAATGGGAGACAAGTACCCAGGGGCCTGGCAACGTTTATTGGCTTTTTCATTCCCATTTTGTTAGATATTTTTTCATCGGAATCTTGCAAAGATCCATCATTACTTTTTCGCTGCTCAAAGTCACTCACGACTCCCTGAAGTGTTTCATTCACAGCAACTCTGGACTGAAATACTTTCCAAAATTGGAACGGATTCTGTTCATCACCAAAGTTGTCATCAGCGTCAGACGCTCAGCCATTCCAACATGTCTCGTGTTCTGCATCATTTCTTTGGAAATTTATTTACATTTACTCTTTTTTCTCTATCTATTGATTTATTAGACCCTCATAAATAAGTCATAAAATTTGGGTTTCATATTTTGTGTCCTAGGATAATTAGAAATAAACGAGACTTTGGGCACCAATAACAACCTCCATCAGGAGCATCACCACAATTCCCATCCCAAGCAGAGCCCAATTATCCAATTAAAAGCATGGAACTACCATACGTGCCATTACATCATTTCACAAACTCAATATAATCTACCACCCACTTTTACTAATTACAAGAACAAGCTTTTGTCACAAAAGAAACAAGATATTTACAATAATCATCTTTAGGCAAAAGTTACAAAATGGCAGTTTAATCCTCTTCTTCGGCCTCGGTAGGTTCGTCATTCTTCCTCAGGTTCTTCCTCTTCACACGACCTGTAAGAAATTATCGATAGACAACACGTCAAGTCGAATATTCTACAAACTTATTAAAAGTGTTTCGACAATCGAAAAAGCTCACCAGGCCTTCCACCTCCGTAAGGAGATTTGAGAGAAAAGTCAATGTGTTTCTGGGAGTCGAGGCGGACAATGAAAGATGGAATGTTGACGACCTGTTTCCTCACCCTACAAATGCAACAGAACATATAATCACCAATAAACCACTGAAGGAATAAAATGGTTGTGCAAATGTTGGTGAATCATTTAAAGAACCATCAGAAGGAAGGCAGCAATGAGATTTCATCACGTTTGATAAGGATACCTCTGCCGAGGTACGACCATTGTTTTTGTCGTCACGCGGTTCCAAACTTAAACGTGCACTTAAAAATAAAATTCATTGAAATCCATCAGAAGGAAGGCAGCAATAAATTTCATCACGTTTGATAAGAATACCTCCGCCGAGGTACAACATTGCTTCGTCATCATTAGATTCCAACATATGCCCATGCAATTTGGTTAGTTGTACTTAATATCATAAATTAATAAAATCGTTAAGAAGAGCAGCTTAATGCTTAATATCCATCAGAAGGAAGGCAGCAATGAGATTTCATCACGATGGATAAGAATACCTCCGCCGAGGTACAACCATTGTTTCCTCATCACGTGGAAGTTACTGACATCCTTGCACAATTAAATCGAGGGTATTGGTCTAACTTAGTTGGTAACACTTTTCAATTATGAACTTACTTATTAACCATCATCAGAAGGAAGGCAGCAATGAAACTTCATCACAATTTATATGAATACCTCCGCCGAGGTACTATCATTGTTTTTGTCATCATCTGATGGCTCAAATCTATCTCTGACACAAACATTAAAACCTGTACCTAATATGCCTCTGTCTGATGAGCACACGAGCATGATGGATGCTCTTGGCCAGACCCAGCTTGAATACCTGAGTCTGTAGTCGGCGCTCCAGGAAATCCTCAAGTTTCAGACCGAGAACATAATCGAGCTTCATCTTGGATGCGTCAAGCACTCCAATCCGGACAAGCCTCCTCAAAAGGGCATTGCCTGCCAAACAAAATCAACCATGTTGAGCAGCTTGAACAACCTAATTTTAATAATTTTGAGATAGATCTTACCTTCAAACAACCTCCTTGGATCTTTCTCGTCCAGAGTAAGAAGTTCTCTAGCAGCGGTGCGGATCTTCGTCAAGGTGTACTTGACTCTCCATACTTCACGCTTGTTCCTCAAACCAAACTCGCCTATAAGTTTCAACTCCTGATCGAGTCTCTCCTTTTCATAAGGACGACGAGGAGTGGCGTAGGTTTTACTTCGAACCAACGGGATGCGTGGCATAATTCACCTGAAATGTCGCCAACAATTCATGGTTAATTCCGCTCCTCTCTGTACGAAGCATCAACTAGCACTAATTACCGATACTAAGCCAGCTCGACCGGAAAAAAGGAAGGCCTATCATCTTCACGGAAATACTGCAACCAAAAGCAAAGCGTTTAATAAATTAGTCCACCATATAAAAATATTTAACAAAAAATTCATTTAATACAATAAAATAAATTGTTTTTATCTAATTTTGATGTTACTACTTAATTCAAATTTATTTAATCGCTTTCGTTAAATCATTTTAAGTCACTGGATTTACTGTCATTGTCGTTGATTAAATGAAGGCAAATTTTTTTCGTGATAAAATCGAAATTGTGATTGCTTTTCAAAGAATTTGGATATTCTTAAATAGTCTAGCACCTTCCCAGGCAAACCAATCTTTCATTATATTTATCGAAGCTATATCTCACTTAAACACACATTGAGCCACAGTTAAACTTTGAACACTTTCCCCAGACAAGTCAAACGTCAAATCATTCCGAGCATGAAACTAAATTATTAGTTTGTACATAATAACTCATCAACACATTATTCGTATCGTTAGAACTCCTTCGAAAGTTGAGGATCCCGCAAATGTTTGGAATCGGCAACATTTATTTGAAATAAAATTGATAGGAAACAACAGGGCGAAAGTTTAAATTCTCTAAATTTTCAAACTAGCATTTCAAAAAGAACTTGATAAAACTTAAAAAGTTCCTTCTAGATGTAAAAAGTCACGCTAACATTAAGCTGATTTAACCGAATCGTCAGAATTAGACCAAATGCACAAAAATCGCGAATTAGAACGTTAACATTTGTGCAGATAAAGTGTCGATAATAAGTTCAAATTTTGATACTCAAAAAGGCACGCAATATCAAATAAATGTCAAACTACGGAAAGGCTGTTGCACTTCTCAGGTGACCAGGTGGTGAGATGTGAATCAAGTTATCAGACAAGCACGTATGAATAATTTTTAGAAGAATAATTGAAATAAAATAATTAAAAGAAAGGTAAATGAGGAAACTTTAAGTGAAAACACATGAGCAAGAAAAGGGCAAATATGAATCCTCAGGCTCATTAAAACGTTATAATTAAGGGCATCTCAAACTATAACATGTGACTCATCACTAATTGTCAGTAAGTTCCCAGTGATTCACTTGAACAAACATCACTTGAACAAACTAAGATATTCAAACAAGTATTTTGATTTCACAATGATGTTGGTTCAAAAAGTCATCAACAAGTCATGATTTTAAAAATAAACATAAAAATGGCAAACAAGTATAAAAGCTCTGCAATTTGACCTTGTGATTCATCACATAAACCGTGCACACATTTGAAAAGCACACTCTGCATAATCACAAAATCGACTGTCAAGATTCTAAAGAGGTTGAATAAAACCTGACTCAAGGAATTGGAACTTTTAAAACATAATTTGTAATGCAACTAAATAGCAATAAATATTATCACTAAATTAATTATTTAAGGATCCTCTTGCAAAAAACCCTTGTTGTCGGGAGTCGTACATCCGGATGGTTTTTTGGCACGCCCTCTCACGGTGCCAGTTCTGCCCCTGATCTCCTCCATTTCAAGATCGGAGAGAACTTCCTCTCCGGCACCTTTGGCCCTCTTGAGTTCAGTTTCGAGAACAATCTCTTGGGTGAGGATGGTTTCTTGTCTCAGCTGCTGCTGAAGTTTTCGGGGAACGTCAGGAATGATGTAGGCAATCAGACTGACCACCAGGATGACGATGTTCTGTTAAAAACCAATTTATTCCAAGTGAAATCAAAATCAATGAAAGATGAACAAGGTCATTTTTAACTGCTCCAATAATATTTGGCATCACAGGATTCTAAAGCACAGTAAAAAAGAATTTAGACTAAAATTTGAATTAATTTATCACTTAATTAAAATGGACTTAAATGAAAAAACCGTCAAACATGCAGGAAGATGCAATACACGCAATTCTCTTGTTAATCCTTTTTTTTTTTTTAGTAAAATGCATCCATCAGCAGGAAAACTTCTGAGGCTCAAAACATGCATCATTACCTTGAAAATTACTCGAGAACCTCAATAAATTAAAGTAAAAAATCCTGACACGAAAGATTCTTTTTAACCTCAAAAAGCATCACAAAGATGAACTGAGCGGCCACCATGTTCCAGTGCTGTGCCGAATATTTGTACTTATTCTCCGCCCATGGAGGTTCACGGTAGTCATGGTAACGACAGTATACCGTGTCGTTGTACCTGGAGACCACGAAGAGATCAATCCACTCATGAGACATCAGATAATCTCAGCAACAAATTTCATTCAAAATACAAATTAATTGCATTTTTAATTAAATTAAAATTTGTTATCTATTTTTTTTTGCCATTTTTAACCATTATTGCAATTCAATTGCAGCTAAGAATATCTAAGAGAATGAGATTCAGCAACTGATCGAAGAGCAAGTAGGAGTGAACTCTGAGCAAAGGAGAGTCAATAAGAATGGCAGTCAGGTTGGTAATGGCAACAGTCGTAATATGTTGTGTTCGAAACCCAGCCTGCACTGCTGCAAGCGCTCTTGGAAAGGAGCGCTATATAAATGGTTAACAAAACTTGCCTCTGACGCTATGCATTTGGCGCTACATAAATGAACTACAGTTTTACATTTACGTTTACAATAACCTCGGTTTGATGATCGTCGACAGAGGAGTCACGTGAGGGGGAAGATCGGACACGTTGAAGTACGAGAGGCTGTTGTTGACGAATCCCTTGAGGGAGCCCGAGGGACTGTACATGCGCATGTACAGCTGCTGCTGTATGAAGCTCGACGTGAATGCTATTATGAATGCCTGTATTGAGTCATTGATAATTATTAACCATAATTAGAATTAAGTGGTTAACAGTTGCTGTTTAAATGCAAATTATCTGTTGACAATGACAAGCACTTGTTATAATCGCGAGAGCAACTAAGACAAATGCAATTCATCTAAAAGTGGACAATTCTGTAAAATGATTTTGTCAAAAATTAACAGCCACAATCAGTTCCAGTTATAATAAATAAAATAAAAACCAGGCAAACATATTCATAAAATCTCACATTGGTGAGGATTGAGAACTTTGAAAGTCCATGAAGAATGTCAAACCAGATACCTGTTTTTAATCCATAAAATTCATAATTCACGAGCAGAAAATAATTTCTGGCTTAAATAAAAAGCCGACAACATCGACGACTAACCGATGGTGGCGGCCCTGTTGGGGGTGTCCCTCCTGAACTGGGTGACGAACTTGTTGGCATCGGACCTCAGCTCGATGATGTTGTTGATGAGCGCAAAAAATGGAGCCAATGGAAATGCTGCCACAAACAACGTCACGAAGCCGAACTGGATCACTGAAAAGAAACATAATGTTTCACAACTATTATCCATCCATCCATCCATCTATCAACAGCTCGAATCAGAATTACTGACTATTGAATATTAAAGTATAACAAATTATTAAAAAGATATTATTACCAACAATTTAAATATATAACACTAATTAAAATTGAATTAATGTAATTAATTATTGGAAAATTCATACAATCTGGTAATACTTACAACCACAAAAGAGCCATAAAAATAATGATGACGTTGATGATTACGATCGCAAAGATGGTGATAGTGATGATGATGATTACAATGTTGATGATGACACTCACTCATCTCCAGGTACTCATTAAAGAGACCAATGGACCCCATCTCTTCGAGTATGTAGTCCTTCTCCCAGGGTTTGAACTTCTGCAGGAGGTGGAGACTTTCAGATGAGGTGAAACACTTTTTCTTCATCCACTTCTTTATGCGACTTTTAAGCGATTGTTACCGTTATAAGCATTTAATTTGTTATTAATTAATTAATTAGTAATGCTGAGATTACAAATTAAAATAATTATTATGACTGATTATGCTTTTGGAAGTTCTTGCCTGCAATTTTTTCTCTTTTAAATTAATTACTCTAATTAAAATGAACTATTTTCACGAGCTCCAAACAAAGCTATTGCTTCTTTGAAATTATATCCTTCATCACCACACTAGCTTGCCATCACCACCACCATAACCACCACCAAAATCACCACCACCACCATCATCATCATTACAATGATAGAGAATAAGAAAATGTTGATTAGATTTAATTCATCATTGCTGGATGTCATAAAACCCACGGTAGGTAGATTTCAATGAGTGTGTTCTGGATGAGTTGCTTCCCTACAAAGATGATGGCCAGTTGGATGCACAGCTCTGTCAGACAACTTCCCTGGCACTGGTTGCGATAAACAAGACTAACGACGTTGACATGACAGTCAAAGTATTGACTAGCAATACTTAAAAAATTCATTTTGAAATAAAATTCAAAAATTAATCAATTGTTTAATAAGTTAACATAATTTATTACAAAACAGCCAATAAAAGGTAAAATAAATTAGAAACAACAGCTTAAGAACTCCTCACCTCCTCTTGCCTCTGACTGCCGTTGTACACCATGAAGTAGTTCTCCTGACTGCCGAGCCTAAGGAATGTTGCTCAAATAAATCATTTTGATCTGACATTTCACTTTTTTTTTTTTCAACAATAACAACAACAACAGCAACAATTCCATAATTACATCACAAGCCTACCTCCCCTTGAAGAATGCAATGTAGAAGAGACTCGAGTAGTAGTTGACGAACTGAAGGACGTAGAACTTGAAGGTCAGACTGTTGTCGTATTCAGACTGAGTCTTCAAACATTCCCAGTCTGTCAAGCCGATGGCCACCTTTGTGTAAATCTATCCACAAGAATATAACAATCAATTATCAATCATTAATGAGTAAATTACATGACTGATTAATTACCACTGGTTATTAAAACGTCCATTAGCACTAACAGAAAGTAAGAGCAAAGTGTACCTACAAAATTGAGTGCGAAGATGATGACGAGGTTGATGCAAGCTGCTGTCACGGAAACGAAGATGGTGGCATTGGTGTAAATCATCTCGTTTTGGGCCATGTAGAAGGCCGTCGTCACGGAGATTCTGTAGAATATCACTCCGACCACAGCCGATATGGCCACTGCGACCTGATTACAAAGTAAGTTGGTTACAAGGTCACAAAATCCACAAAAGATGAATTCACAATGGAGTATGTGGATCTATTTATGTAATAATAAACAGGATGCACTCCAAAAAACAACTCACGAGGAACAGCATGACACTGCAGGAAGTCAGAAACACGGGCACCTGTCTCCTCCAAAATGGAAAATACGGCTCCTCCTCCTGAACGACAAGTGAACTCATCGTGTAATTTTAATCAATTACTAATAAGTGCAGTTATTAGTAATCTTATTGTTAACGTATTACATCGCATTAAATTACGATGCACGGTTTCAAGCATTGCGGGATATTGTAAACAATGCCACAAACCTTGTTCTTCTTGTTGAACTTCTTGTAGTTGGATTTGGCGACTCTTGCAAAGTACTCTGGTCGAGGAGGCTCCTGAACAACGAAACAACAATAAAACTTCATTTGACTTCAATTTATTTTGGGAATTAACAGCTCAAATGATGAGCTAGTGTGAGTCACAATATTTGACATTTCCATTATTACTTTAAAAATTAACAAAATAGCAATTCAATATCGTAATTACGATGTAAGACCAAATATGAATCGACAGACCTCCTCCTCTTCAAAATTTCTGAGATCCCAGAGGAACTGGATGCTGGCCTGTTCTCTCTTCCAGAATTCGAGGTACGTTGTTGCTGAAGAAAACACGCTCCTCAGTCGAATGCAGTATAACAGCATTGCATTCAAACGAGACATTAATTTGAACGAAATACTTAATTATTCATAAAAAACAAAGAGAAAACATTCGAACCAACCCCACAGTGACATGAAGATGGCAAAGAAGACGGTCGCGCCATTGTCGAAGAGGTGGGTGGCCCTGATGGTGTTGCATATCTGGTCGAGGCTCCAGTAGCTGCAGAATTTGTTGCACAGCGGACACATCGTGAAGTTGTTGTTCTCGTCGCAACTCTCCTGACTGAAAGGGTTAATTCATCAGTCAAACTGATTTAATGTAGTCAGTAATTGAAACAAACAAATGAATAAATAAAGGGATTATTAAATAAGATTAAATTGTGATGATTACATGGTAAATATGTTATTAAATGACATTTTCGTCTACAAAATAAATCACAAATTGTCCAAGAAAATTAAGGATGATGATGATGATGATGGCCGTGATGACGATTTTGACGACGACAGCACTGACTATGGTCACCTTATAGCATCTGTTCCCATGGAGAGAAGACCGTACAAGAAGACAATGAGACCAACGAAGGAAGGAAGGACCAGTGAATAAGTGTAGTAACCCAGCCAGGCAAAATACAAACCAATTTTTTCACCAAAGTATATCCTGAAATATGAGATAGCTTTCCATTTGTAAAATAATGTTATTAGCATTAAATTATTTAAAGTCAATTTAAAAGCATTTAATTAATAAATTATCAATTTATTTTTTCACTAATTTTTCCTGTTTATTTTCAGTGCAGAGCCACGAAAACAATGACCGAGATAAATGCATTCGGTGCATTCATCAAAAAGTCAAAGTGACGATGCAATCGGCAACGACATGAATCAGAACTTGATTGCGATGCAACTGACAAGATTAAGCAGACAACTTTACAAAAATGTAAACATTCGATGAACAAGTTTTGTGTAATAAAATCCTGTCGGTTGTTTATTGCATCGTATCAATATTTAACATTTTAATAG
Source organism: Hirudo medicinalis (assembly GCA_011800805.1). Lineage (NCBI taxonomy): Eukaryota > Metazoa > Annelida > Clitellata > Hirudinida > Hirudinidae > Hirudo > Hirudo medicinalis. The sequence continues at coordinate 28,982 of MPNW01000553.1, forward strand.
TCTAACCTGATATAATTGAGAGGTTGGAGTTTATACCAGGACCTCCAATTGGCCCAATTCTCATAAAGGAGTTTTCTTATGTTCATCCTTGATTTTTTCTTCCAAGAGCCCTAAATAGAGACATGCATGGAATTAATATTTAACAAAACTATAAATAACAATAAATAAAACAACTCAATTGTATTAAAAAATTTTTTTTTTTTTTTTTTAACAAAAAGTACCTATATTATTAAACTTATTAAGTGTTATTAAACTAACTTATTAACCAACATTATTCATAAATTGATTTCACTTTGAATTTCTGCTAACTTCGTGCAGTGGATATGCAGCCACATAAGCTCCATCAGACAACAGCCTCTTGATGCCTTCATCACAGATTTTTAATGGTTTGTTAATAAATTGTTAATATCTCGATAAATCAATTTGGGTGCAATTAATTCAAAATAATAAACAGCTTTAAAGGCCTAAAAATCTTGTAAATATCTTGAATATCTTGAGTAAGGTGTTGCCTCAACAATGCCTTAAAAATTAATTTGTGGCCTTAAATTACAAATTCATGATATAAATATTCTAAATTCATATAATTTGAAGTAATATAATTATTTTAAACATAAATTAGATATTCATGTTTTGTGTTAATAGAAACACCCTCATAAAAATGTTTTAGGTTTGTCAGAAATACCATCAAAACTTTTGGAAAATATCAGCAAGATTCCTACCAAATTCAGCACTGACTCCTATGTCCTTGGTGTAACCCTTCCTCCTAAGAATGTAGTCCACGATCCTACTCCTCGTGGCACGGGAGAACAAGAACACTTCGTTTTCCTGGCAGCAAAAACTAAAAAAAGCAAAATTTTATTAAAAATTCTGAAACAAAAACAAAAAAAAACCCTTGAAGTTATTTATCACTTTGTTGAACGTTTCGACAGGCTTCCTTGGACATCTGGATATGCAATCGATTCTTCTTATCAGTAACCATTAGCTTCTTATCGATGCAATTCACTTTGTCGGAATAAAACAGTTTGTACGACTTATCGAGATTACACTCACAGGTACTTCTTGTCCTTATCGTAGACGTAGGAGAATCTCTTTGGAAGTTTTGGCACCTTCTCGTGATTCAATTCGAACGGCTGGAGAGCTTTCGAGAACAATCCGGTCACTGTGTCCCAAACTCCAAGAGCAGGAAGCTCTTCGGGGATCTAGAAAGATGAATTAGTTAATATTTTATTGTTTTTTTTTTAAATTTATTTACATTTAGTTGAACCTATGAATTCTTTACAAGAATGAACCTTACGGATGCACAACAGGAATTATTTTATATGAAGAATGAGATGATTTCTTGTTAAACTAATCAGCATAACTTTTGAATGCAGCATGATTTACATTGTAAGGCTTTCAAAGAAGTTAGTTTCTGCAAAATTAATATTTTCCACAGACATTGTGAAATATGCAATGATTTCTTTGAATGTAATTTATTCATCTCAAACAATTTCAAAATATCATCCAAATGATATCCATGTATGAGCCCTGAGAAATTGTTACTAGCATAATCATTGCCATCATTATCACCACAATCATCATCATCATCATCATCATCATCATCATCATCATCATGTGCTTAAGACTAAAACAATAAGGCAAGGATGTTCAGGTGAATTTACAGACGAGTTGTCCAGCACAATGGCCGGACTGAAACATGCGGTAGTGTTCTGTGGCCATTCACTCGAATTCATTCACCGAGGAATGCCTCATTGATGGGGAACCTAATAACATTCCATTCGTGTTGCTCTGAATCAGATTGCTTATCAAAGCTGTTGTTTGCTAAATTAATATATTTCTGCAGCTCATTCAAGCAGCATTGTTTCCATAAGAACGTGATAATTTATATTTAAGAGACCAACAAAAAATTGATCTTAGCGAACATCATCATCATCATCATTGAGTTTGATTACTTTCTGGGAAAGACAATATGAAAGGCAATTACAGTAGTTTAGGCCTGACGTCACAAGCATGAGTATCTGCAAACATTGCTATGTTATGCTGCTATTCCTGTTTACATTAATTAAACAATTTAAAACACCATATCATTCGGTAAACATTGATAAAAAATGTAAATTTCTATAATAATGCCCTCCAATAACTTAAAATAGATGAGAAATTGATCAATTCAAAGGTGAAAAATCATTTCAAAATGAATTAAATTGTTGATTCTCAAAATTCACAAGCAAATAATTCAATCCTGCACATCGACCAGCTTCATAAAATATGACAACGAGAAATGAAAGAAATGACCGGGTCCTTTTACTTCCTGTTTACAGCTTCAGCGTAATTAAACTGAAATTGTTGCTGGGCATGCACTTTAAAAACTCCCACAATGTGACTGTGAATGTCGTGCAGGTTAGCTCGACGGGTAGCATTCCTGCAAGAGGAGGTAATGGCAACGGGGAGTGCCCTCGGACGAGGCAGAGCGGTTAAGAAAAAGCCTTCTGTTTGGATGTGTAAGGCAATCAAAAGATCGGCCAAGCACAAGATATGATTTATTGAAATTACTTTGTTTTCATTGCAATTAAGCAACATTCGATCAACATCAACAACCAAAATATCTTCAAACTGACAACTGAAAGTTCATCAAACATTTAATTTGCACAAAATAAGAAGAAAATAATGCTTATTAATCGAATAATGATAAGTGCGATAATTGCTCCTAACCTCCTTTATCGGCATCCTAATCTTCAAAATCTCGGCATATCGCGTCAGAAGTTCAACGGGAGCGTGGATTTTTGTGTACTGAAGAGTCCTGCCCTCCTAAAAAAACAACAACCAACTGAAATTCAACACTGAAACCTCCATGAACAAGTGTCAGAGAGAATTTTCTTTTTGTTTAAAAAAACGGTTTAAAATATTGACAATTATTGTTAACAAATAAAATATATTCTTCATGTTAATGTGAAGGAAGCTTATCTGAGGCATGTAATTATTTAGTAACTGGTAAGTACATTCAAATCAAAACATCAATGAATGTTTATAGATGACATATAATAATATATGATATATAATAATGTATGATCATAATAATGGACAATGTATAATAATAGATGTTATGTAGGTAATATAGCTCTTCACTCTTTCATTCCTTTGAGCTGGAATACCTGGAAGTCATGATCCAAATCCAATCCTTCATTTTTCAAGTTCTCTTCAAAGGTTTTCCTTGCTAATTGTTTCATTTGAAACTTTTTGTCAGTCTCCTTGGCCTCCCAAACAAGAACAAAATCTATTCTCTTGTCACCTTCAAACACCATGTGTCCACCCTAAAGGATGCAGTCAAAAATAAAAGTATTGTATATCTTCGAAATGAGCATCAAAATATCAACACATAATTAAGTAAATTTGGAATAATTTTTGAAATGGCATTTGATAAATGTTAAGAAAAAGAAATATCAATTAACAAGCTGGATTAAGACAAAAGTGATATGATTACTCTTTCAAAGTCTTCCACATCCCCAGTGTAAATGTTTACGATCGGATGACCGGCCTAAAAAAGTACATTTTTTTAATTTTAAAATGAAGTTGCTAGCTTTGAAAGAGTCAAAGGTTTTAAAAAAAAACACATACAACTCGATATTATGAAAGCTTAAAATAAATGAATAAAAACTTGAAATGATCAGACCTCTTTCTTAGCAATCCAATTGGGGACAATGGTCACAAATTCATTTAGGGCTGGAACTGAATTATTTGCAAATATATTAAAGCATTTCAAATTTTAAAAGACATCCAATCATACCCGGTGTAGTTAGTTCGGGTGATTCAAGGGACACTAGGGGAACGAAAAGAATTATGTATTCGCATGCAAAATTAATCTATATTGTGGTCTTAAATATCAAGAAGCTTACTATTTGTTGTTAATTCTATGTTTTCCATTGTCCAAAGCTATCAGCAGGCATCACCAGAACTCTGGCCATTCAAACACTCAGCTTCGTCTAACCATTCTTAGGTACAAAGTTTTAAAAGAAGATCTAAGTTAAACTTGTTTGTAATCCGGTTTCACAGACGTACAAAATTTGTTATAAACAACTTGCTATATTTTTAAGTAAGTTAAAATTGCTGATTATTAAACAATTTATATTATTGTTTGAATTATTTATGTTCCTCGCAAGATCGGACATTATATTACATTATTATTTTACTAAAATCAATATACTTAAATTTAAACAAATTATTTAATCAATTATGATGTTTTAAGACTAATATATTATTGTCTTTTGTCTGTTTCTAGCTTCATAATTTTTATAAGATCTTGGTCAAACGGACTGAAAATGAACAAAAATCTAAAAAATCTCAAACAATTTTACAATTTGTAAACCTTTTAATAATCATTACCTTTGTAAATTTTATAACTTATAAACATTAGCTTATGATCGAATGCCGTTAAATCCCAAACAACAGGCAGAAATTCAGAGTTTTGAGATTTATGGTGATCCAGATGATGATATAACGGTATTTGCCTAAAGGCAGGTTTTTCAAAAATAACTATGGCCTAACTGTATTGTTATAACAAAATTAAAGCGCTAGATTTAAAGCAAGTTATGTGCAATAGTTTAGAGAATCTTGACTTCACACAAAATACCGAAGATTACACATTGGTCATCAGATGTCAGGTTATGTTAAACAAGTTGTTAAGTAGGACATATTTCACATATTCCTTGGTTAACACATTTCACAAAAGTGACGAAATACATCGAAAAGTCCTTAAACACACATTAAACTAGAATACCGATCTGGACTTACAAGACGTTAATCATTAAAATTGATTAAGGCGGGATACTAGTTTTATTAACTAAATGTTAGTTTGTTGTTGAAAATTGTCGAGTTTGACAACATCGCGCGTCGCATGAGTCAAGTAATTTTTTAAAAACTTCAAAATATATCTATAATTTCTCATATATTATTGCGTTAAAGTGGAATAATATATGTAAATTATGAGACATTAATCATTAAAATTGATTAAGGCTGGATACTGGATAAAGGCGCTGCAAACTGTCGATTTTGGCAATATCTCAGCGCATAACTTTGTTATTTAATTTCATAAAAACTATAAAACATACCACTAATTACACGCGTTAAAACAGAATAATGCACTTAAATTATGATATAATATTCATTAAAATTGATTAAGGTTGGATGCTAGCTAATAAACTATGAAAAGCGACGATTTTTATGGCGATGCTTCATATTATTGCATGCTTGCCAGGAATAACCCCAAGGAATCCTGTTGCTCACCTTCCATTCAAAGAGAATAAATCGGTTTATGGTTTTTTATTCTTTAGGTTTCTTCCCGCCACAAACATTACGCAGGCAACTCAATCAGAGTTCAATCGCTTCAACCAAAATAAATCACATCTCTTGGCTCACATCGGTAGTTTGGAGACTTTCTCTTAAATACGAGGGCTGCTTGATTTATATTCCTGGATGTGGCTCCAAGCCGGAGTGCTGTTCATTTCCTTGGTTTATTTAAATTATTATTATTATTGTTGTAGTTTACAATTACGAATGATTACAAATCAAGTACATATGAGTTTGATTATCGAAATAAAGCATTAAGATTTACCAGGTTCGTTTATGAGTGGTTTATCATGCAGACATTAGTCCAGTTAAACCATTATAAATTAATGTTATGTTTAAATACATCGTTATTGATTATATATGCACTACCTGCGATGACCTCAAAGTCATCGCTGACTCCCTTCTGTCGATTGGAAGTGAAAGTTTTATGGTATCAAATTCTCACCATAGAGGATTATCAATCATTTAATGACAAGATGTTAGATAAGATCAGTTGCATGGACACATGATTTAAAGCGTCAGAGAACTGTGGAGTTAATGAATTCAGGAGGCAGGTAATTCCGGGGTTGTCGAAAAGATGCAGCCCGTGACTAGTGGAGCATTTTTCTTGAAAAGTAGTTGTTACCGCGGGTTCTTGATGAAAGGTCCGTAATGATGCAATAAGCAGAACTATTTTTTTTTAGCAAAGGCGTAAGTCATAGATGAATGTGAAGTGAAAAGGTGGCGCCTTTTTCATGGACTCGCCGACCCCCTTGTGCTAAAACCTGGTCACGCCACTGAAGCCATGCCTAAATCTTGTTTGTTATACATTAAAAGTCTGCTAAAAGATTTAGGAGTCCTTAATATATTTTAATGCCTTTGTATGCTTCTAGTTTCACAATTTTTTATTATCTTTGTCAAAGGGACTGAAAATTAACAAAATCATAAATTTTTCCAAACAATGTTACAAACTTTAAACCTTTTAACAATCCTTATCTTTGTAATTTTTCTTTATAGCGTAGCGTATAATCATTACCAAATGGTCGAATGCAATATCCCCGATAACAGATTTTGGCAAGGCACTTCCAACAAGCATTAAGATTTACTTCATGATTTACTTCAATTGATTTACTTCAACTAAAAAAAAATTGATTTTAAAAATAAATTAACTTATATTTTGGGTATAAATATATATTCTGCGTTCAACAGTACCAAGGTCACTTCAGTCACAAAGCTATTGCATATGCCAGATATTAGGCATTTATGGAGAACTTCGTTTTTTCAGTTTGTGTTTTCATTGAACTTTCATGCGAGTTGGACCAGACGACTTGAGGAAGTAACTTTTTTTTTAAACTTCGAATCCAAAGTTCTCACTTCTTTCAAGCAGTCCCCAATTGAGTTTTTCGAGAAGCCATGTCTTTCCCAGGATTTGACTTGATCCCAAAAGAATGCCAATCCTAAGATCAGTTTTTATTTGGAAGATTTTAAAGCTTTGATTTGTCAACGGTTAACATCTGGTATGAAAATATTTCAAACAGCTTAATATCTGAATCAACAAAATTTTTTCGTTCCTACTTTGAATAAGGCCCGTTTGAAAATCAGACGCATAAAAATGGCTTTAATAAGAAGACATCTACGAAATGCGCCTTAAACAAAATCTTTCCAGAGATTTTAACTTTGATGGATGAAAACCAAACAAGAACATTGCGTCAATTCATGCATAAAGTGCTTGTTGGAAATGTGGCAATATGGAAGGCTAAACGAAAAGTTTTTTGATTGTGAATGTAATTCGACGTGAATGTAAGGTGAACATAAAAGACATTTTAGCAACTCATACAATGTTATAAATAGAACTCTCTGGGAATATTATATTATAATATAACGATATTATAATATTATATTATAACAAATTTGTTCTTCTAACCATTCTTAAACAGCATACACCCATTCGAGAGAAAAAACAGCAAAGCATTTTCCGATCACAAAATTTTCCTAAAAAAACAACCAGGAATCTTGGACGACTCGAACGGGTTCTCTTCAGATGGGCGACTTGTCCTAACAAACCAAAAATATGGACAACTAAGGACAATTCGTTCAGAAATTCACAACTGTCACTTGTAGGTGAAAACAACAAAAACATCTAGGCTGGAATTCCTGAAGGCTCCCAATTTTCACAGGACGAGCCCGTCCAAATTCTCTTTGGCGAGGATGGAGGCAGAAGGTTCATATTCTGGAGTTCGTGGAGTGCCTGAGTGGACTTCTGAGTAATCCGGGCCTCCACGAGGCTGAATTTGGTCGGACTCTCGTCGTCCGATATGATCCCCGAACAATTTTGGATCATCTGAACTTGGTGAGTTTCGTGGTTGATGCCAGTTGATCCCTCGTGGTTAAAGGTAAGTTCCCTTGACTCGCGGTTCACAAAGAAAGATGACAGAACTTGGCTTTTCAACCATGGATGATCGAGGCACTCTTCAGCTGTGAGGCGACTTCTGTAAATATGAAATCTCAAAAATTCAGAAAATTCCTCGAAACATTTAAGAAAAAAAAACATCAAATATAAAACAGACTCTGGTTCTTTGAGGAGGAGTTTCTTGATGAAATCAATGGCCTCCAAAGAAGTCGATCTGAACAGGTCGTCCGGAAAGTCCAAGTTGACTTGGGAAATGTTGAGGAATGTTTCCTGGTTGTTGTCACCGGCAAATGGAGAACAACCCGACAACATCACGTAGGCAAGCACTCCAACACTCCTGTTGAAAGAAAGCACATCAATGACTCCAATGAATGGAACGTGAAAAGTTAATGGCGCGTTTCCAATCCTCATTTCCCAAGCTAGTCAATGCAAGCCCGGCTATCGGGCTAAACGCCATCGAGTTTTATCAGCAAGTGCCCTCAAGCAGAAATTCAGTCAAGTGTGTCAAAACTCAGTCGACTTAATTACAAAACGTTCAACAGACTTCACGAATTAAAAACGTGACCAACCACATGTCGCAGGCTGCGTTGAGTTTTTGATAATCAAGAATCTCAGGAGCTGTGGACAAAAAATTGTCAATATTTTCAAACAAAAACAACTTGATAAAAGTTACAACATGTTCACCAATTATTGTGTCTTTTGTCACGGTTCGAAAAATGATCGAACTAAATGCGAGACTCATAAAAAGTCTTCAGCTGAGCAAGTATTTTTTGTTCTCATGAGGAGTCTTCAAAAGGGAGACAAAGGCACGAAGAGACTGGCAAAATATCTCACGACCACACTCGAATACAAGCGAATTTGAAAACCTCCAACAATGGGGATCTCTTAGTTTTGAATGGAGCACTTTAGAGAGGCTCCCTTCCTGATCACGAAGAAGAAGTTACATAATAATCGACGAGTGTGAGAAAACACAAGAGAAGTCTAAATAGACTCGCATACCTAGCTAATATTGTAGACCTCATTCCAGTGCTAATGAACTCATAGACCTAAGGAATGAATGAATGCCCGCAAAAGAATGAACTCGAGTTTCGTTGTCAAATTGGACGAAAAGTTGAAGGTATCATTGAGTCTTAAGTACCTTTTCAGATCTAAAAACAAGCACAGTTGCAAATTCACTCAATTTCCTCACAAGTTGAGTTGATGTCACACGAGTAAAACTGATTTTTTTTTGTAAATTTAAACATTACCGATAAGTAACACGCTTTAAGCAAACAAGATCGAGAGTCTAGACCTTCACAGGGAGAAGGATGGTTACTTACTCAGACCACCAAAGACCACCAACCATCTCATTAACAGAGCGAAGTTCTTTTACATTTCAAAGGTGATAGTCGGCTTATCACCCTCAGTCATTAAGTCCACCCTTTCATCACAAGACATTAGACTACGCCCTGCTACAGGAGGTTCAGAAGGAAAACAACACTAGGCAAGCTGAGGACTGGGACTTACTAAGTGATTCTTTTGTCCTGGTTAAAGGCACTCATTGTCGTGACAACAACAAGGAAGAATTCGCGATGATTCAACAAGGACCTTCAATGATCAAGCAGAGACAGCTCGACAACAACAAGAAGCGTTATTTTCGTGTTTAAATCACTAATTCTAGATGCTTCCAAATGAGTTTCAAGAGATAATGATTTGATCATTCATTTCAATTTGAATAAACGGTACCATTCAGTGTTACCAAAGATTTCAAGTGATAGCTGATAAACTTTATTTGTGATCAAATACAAATGCAAACGCAAAGGCAGGCCTCGATAAAATGTGACATCATCAGGTCGATAAGCAACTTGAAGGATGCAATTACTGAAAGCACAACACGACAAGAGATCACAAACAATTGGACTCAGTCCACTCGACTTGAACGTGAGATGCACAGCGAAGCTAAAGGTACATCGACTCTTAATTTCAACATAATTTCTAAATAAACAAACAAACAAATAAACTACGAATCTGCTGAAAAACCAACCGACGTAATCCGGAGTGCCGATGATTTCAAAAATGTCCTCCCCCTCGTTGACGATCCGAGCGAGACCCAAGTCACACAACTTGATGTGACAGTCTGGCAAGGACTTGGTTAGGAGTATGTTTTGTGGCTGCAAGGAAATCAATGCAATGTAATTGTCATCATCATCATCATCGTCATCAAGGTATCAATCAACTTAAACCGAGCAGCGTAATAGGTGATCGAGTGATAAAGATCTCGATGGATTCAAGGGAGGTGAACAAAGGGAATGTACGTGTCACTGTACTGCGGTCATCCATTGTCGGCGAGATGCTGATTGAAGCGAACACGTCCGTGAAAGCCCTCTTACGAAATAAGACGAGGAATGCAAGCCGGGAATAAAAAAATAAAAACAGTTCTGAGAATGAAGCCCGCCACGAATGTGTCGCAATAACGATCAGACGGAAGAGGCACCTCAAGTTGCAGGACAGAATGAACAAAGGAGGAGCCGAAACAAAGCCAACCTTGATGTCCAGGTGCACGATGTTCTGTGAATGGAGAAAGACGAGACCATTGATGATTTGTCTCATGAGGGAGATGGTGCAAGCCTCGTCTATCTGTCCTTCTGTGGTTATGTACTGGAACAACTCACCGCCTCTCATCCTGCAAGTGATGGATGGATGGATTTAGGGTATGGATGGATGGGTTTGGGTGTGGTTGGATAGATGTATTAGCATGTGGATGGATGGCTACCTGGGTGTTCTCATCGCCAATTTTAAATGCCTCTCGAGATTTATAACCGGTCAGCATTTTTAAATGCAGGACTGGATAAAAATCATGTTCAAATAAAAATTATTTTCTACGTATGTGGGGAAGAATTTTCAGAAGAAACATTTAATTTTATTTTAATAAGCACTATAATAAACAAAGTATTATTCTTTGAATCAATTAAATTTCGCTATTAGGACAGAGAACTAATAATAAAAATAAATAATGATCATCACAAATAAAGAGTTTTTAAATCTAGAAGTTGATGCAGTAAATATGTAAAACTATTAGCTACAGTTATTACTGTACATTATTAATCACATTCATTAGTAATTACTACCGAGGTAACAATTAAAGTACAAAAGTACAAGTCGAAAGTTGTTGCGAAGGTTTATGAATATTCAACGAATATTCAGCTTCTCGTGAAGGATCCAAGGGAAACACAACCGCTCAACAGAAATCGCCTCAGGCAACAGAACAGATTATAAATTATCAGCTTATTCCAATTAACATTACAACAGTAGCACTGATACAGAATAACAACAATAACAAGAGGAGTAGAATGATGATAGTTATTAACACAAATATTAACGATAGTAATGTTAATGATAACAGCAAGTCCCTCATCAAAATAATGACTGACATCCCTAGGCAATCTGAACCAATAAAAGTCAAACAAATGTTCTTCTAGATGAAGACACTGTGACGACATCGATACGGATAACATTGAAATGCATATTCATGGATGGTTAATTAGCATAAAATATGTAAGAAGCATATGTAAATGTAAATATGTAAAGTCTTACAGTTCCGTAACGAGTATCATCTCGTGAGCACTTTCGTATACTTCCACCAGGTTGACAAAGTGAGGATGTGAAATGGTGGCTTGGAGCATGTTGATTTCATGGAGCACATCCTTCCTACAATCAACTCCTTTCCTTCTCTTGCGGATGAATTTGGCGGCAAACTCGTCGCTGGTGTGTTTGTGTCTGCACCTCTTCACCACTGCGAATTTTCCTCTGCTTGAAGAAAATGACATGAATGTTTATTTGTTTGTGTTTCCTTAACATGTTATTTAGACACTAAAATATATGTAAAAATATATGTAACATATGTAAAAATTCATATAGGCTTTCGATATATTTATTTATTTTCATATAGTATTATATAAATTGTTTATGCAACTATATGCGTACGGTATTCAGTAGATATTTCATAGCTCGAGGGAGTTCTAACGTTTATCAGTGATAAGAAACACTCGATTCAATTAGGACCAAACAATCTTCTGAGACACGATCGCCCTGAAGTCTCCATACTTTCATTAACAGTCCCCTAAGCGAGAGTGCGAAGAACTTTAGCGCACCGTTCAGTGCGTGGTACATCCAAGAACCATCGGAGTGCAATGCAATTCCCACGGTTGCACAGATTTGCAGAGTAACTGGGTCGAGCTGAGGTCTAGCACAATGACCTTCATTGATTTCAAGTATTAAAACAGGGAGTCCAAATCAACATGCGAATAACTATTAGTGCATTCCGATAGAATAACAGTAACAATAACAATAAGGACGTTAATGATGTCGAGATTAAAATAAAAATCAGTACTAAAAAGACAAGATATCAATTCTTAGCAAGCCACTGCAATCACCACCACAGCATGTGAAACATGCAACAATTGAAATGACCTTCGAACATCAAGGGCAGGAGAACAACAAGAACTCCAACAAATTGCTTCCAACGCTTCATAATCACAAGGAAAAACATCAAATTTGCCAAAAACTCCAATTTACACAAATTCATTCTCAACAGGCAATTTGTCGTTACTGAGGTCACAAAAACTTGCTTAGACACCCACTTTCGGTGCCTATTAAATTTTATTTATTGCTCCCACTTGGAGTTTTTATTATTATTTTTTTATTATTATTATTTTATTATTATATTATTATTATTCTTATTATTATTATTTTATTTTCACTCTGAATGTGTAATGACATTTATTAAGGAACTCGATTACTACTGCTGAAGTAAACATTAAAATATATATTTATGTAGGCAGAAGTTGGTGCCAGTCAACTAAATGCAAGTAACCAAAATACTAATATTAAAGACAAACAATAAGGTTAACAAAAATTAAAGTTAGAACTCATTTTGGAGTGGAATTTAAAAATGACAGCAGGAATGTGCAGGAGTTGAGTTTTGAGCTGAATACAAATAACTTTCCAGTTCAAGGTTTCACTTCATTATGGGTGTTAATGAGGAGTGCAATCTACTTTCGACAACCAGTGAAACAACGTCATTAAATGTAATAGTTGCAGGAGAGATGAAATAGTCGTCATAAATGCTCCCGTCAATCGCTCTAATTCAAGCAAGTTTAATCGAATTACAACAAATATGAGCAGACAGCAGTTTGGCAATCTTGACCGAGTAATAAATTCAATACAGGTGAAAGAAAACAAAGAACAGAAAGTGCTGAAGAGCAGCAGTCAGCTGTTCCTGGAATTCCATTAGATTGAAGGACGCTAACAAACTAATGGGGAACCAACCGGCCTGGGTCACATTGCATTCTTGAATGTCAATTCTTATCGGCATAGTTTGAAGAACGTTAGGATTTCATTGAAATTAACAAACGCTTGAAAGTCAGTACAAATATTTTGTCGGGAGAGGCAAATTCGCAACATCGGAATGCAACTGTATTTGGAGTGTTACCTTGTTCATAAGTACATGTACATGCATATTTGAGCAATAAGTACAAGTACATGCATAATTTGGCAGACATTCAGCACACAATTACTTCACTTCCGAGTAACAGCCATCAACTTAAAAATGTACATCCATTCCCCTAGCCGCACCATTTTCAACATCTGCTGCTTTTACCCGTTCAACCTTTCACGTCGGCATCATCATCATCACCATCATAACCATCAGTGTTATTGATCGTCATTGGTGGCTTCACTTCAGGCTCAAAAAGCAAGCTAAACTGACGGTTAAAAGCCACCAAATAAAGTACGTTTAAACCCATCAAATGTCTACCTCACCACCAGTAAAGTCACCTTTTCTACAGAAAGGTAGGTATCGCAGAGTAACAGAGCCTGAGAAAGACGCAAGAGGATTATTTGGAAAGATGTGACCATAAGCTTTCACTTAGTTCATGCGATAATTATTATCATTATTATTACTATTCTCATCAGCTGGTGAACCATAATCATCACCTCCCCCGCTCCAGCCCATCATCATCATCACCATTACCATTACCGTCATCATCGTTACGACCACTGATAGACGTTGCGATCGCAAGTCAGAGAAATAGGCGCGAAATCATGTAATGTCTCCATCGGTGGATAGTAAATGGGTTCTTGTAAACAGTCATCATAATGTACAGGGAGCTCGGACTGATATTTTATGCATTTCACTCTGAACAATGACTCGACGAGTTGGGAATGTGCCCGTGTTGTGCACTGCATACCGTCGGATTGTTCCTAATCTTAGCAAATAACAATAGCAGGATTGGAGGCCCAATAATGGGAAGCCATTTGTAAAGGAATGCCATAATAGTTATTAATAGACCGATGGAAATTACAATTAGAATGTGACTCCGCTAAGAAATAGTTTCAATTAGGCTGTCGTTGACGGTCTACAGTTGACTCGGTCTGATTATACAAAAACTAGTAGACCGGTTAGAAAATATTGAAATTGGGAGTTAAAATGGATTTTCTGTTTTGTATTTTTGTTTGCGTCGCATGAATGAGGAGGAGGATGCCGAGACAAACATTGTAATTACAGCTAAACGAATTAAAAACACGAGCAGGTGAGTAATCTCTGGGATGTCATGAGTTTGTGCTGATTTTTAAACAACTAGAAAATGATTCCCAGTTTACCAAGCTTCATCACACTAACAATGAACACTCCTAGCAACTCAAACACACTGCAATGCAGCAGCGCAGACCTAGAATACTAAAGGGTTAAAATGTAAATCCAGTTAAATTTATAAAAAAAAAACTTTATTTAATAAATTTGCTGATATTTAGATTTTAGATTTTGGAACATAAATAAACATGAAGCTACTACTTGAAATGTTTCTAGCAGACATAACAAGCAGCTGATTCATCAGCCAAACTTCATCTCAATGTCAACAAGCATTGCTTAATCTTGAGTAATAAACAACAATTATGCTTGATTGCATGCTCAATTATCATATCATCTCCAGTAATTGATCTGATGTTTCTAGCTAATGAGACAATGTCACTGAGAAACATTTTGAAGCTAATACTACTCCATCTAATATTAATACATAACTCACCGACAACACGAGCGCCCGTTATCCGATTTGGCATTTAATTAGGAACTATTAATTTCAGTATTTATTTTGTTTAATGCAATTAATTGCTTCCTAGAAATTCAATTCAAACAATTAACAAATTTAACTTGCCTTCCTATTTCAGAAGAAACTTCATAAATGCTGGTGAAGGGGCAATCTTCTATCTTGAATGAATTATCACAAGAGGCTTTCATACTGTAATTTGAAAGGAAGCAAATTGACTTAAGATTTGACTACTTGGCCTCAATTGCAACAACTGGAGTGCCTAGTTAGGAAGAGGCACTCGAAATGATGGAATTTCAACTGAGATTAACTCAAATAGCCACCTCAAAAATGATGTTAAGACAAAAATCTGTTCCCAGAGCTAATAAGATTTTCAAGAATTTAAATAAAATCTGGTGCATAAATAACATGTGTGGAGATGATGGTGGAGGGTGAGGTTAGTAAGTGCTATTCAGCGGGCAGAAGTCAATTTCATTAAATGTAAACTTTTCATTACTCTTGTACTAGTAATATTCAGTATTCACACAATCTCTTTCAGATCGGATTTCCTGAAAAGTGCCAGTGGAAAAGCAATAAATCCATCTGACATTCCAACACATTCACTTCACACTTGATAGCTTTTGTGCTGCATGTAAATATTATTAGAAAAATATCCTAACTCCATCTAAGCAATATTTAAAAATCTCTAGCTTCTTCAAAAGAAGCATTTAAAAGTTTGATGAGCTCTGTGCAATGACATTGAAAATGGCTAGCACAGTGGAGCACATTCATAAGATCAAACACAAAGCCCAAAAGACATTTCTTAGCTGTTAACATAAAATTGCCTGCACAATTCATTGTTGCTAGTGGTACACCAGTAAGGTTGTCCAATCAATTCAGACACAAAATTCTCTGAACAGTCTGAAAACAGCCACATTGATGACTCATTTGAGACTCCCTCGTTCTCTTTGTCTACTCAGTCCTACATCGAGGACTTCACCAAGCATTTCAGCAAATGTTTTACAACATTTAAACTTAATTATTAATTATAACAGAGCCCATAAAGAACATTCACATTACTTTGATAATAACTCACACAATTAAATTCCAAATAAATAAGAGTGAATAAGTAAAATGGAGAAAAACCGAATTTGTTAATAACCTAAACATCTAAACAAAATAGCACAAACTTTATCAATCAAGCGACGTAGTTATCTCTTAACCTCATCTTTGTTATTCAAGGCTAATTTCATCCAAGTACTACTAATTACCAACTTAACAAAGGGGTTCTGCTGACAACATACTTTATGATATGATTAAATTTTCGTATTTGTCATAGTTCAATGTTTTCGTGGAAGAAAGCAAAAATAGTGCCGAAGGAATGCAATTCGAGTGGCATAACAAAAACATCTCGAAATTTTACGGATGTAAATTCAAACTAATAAATGTTTTAGAAAGAACATAAACTTTAAAAAAATGAAGCAGTCAGAAAGAGCAACCCACCCCACATTCGAAGCAGCTCATGTAAACAGATGAAAATGTTTAAAAATAACAAACCTTATCCAAATAGTTTCAAGAGGCCTCCAAGTTGTTCACGTGAAACGTTCAAAATATAAATTTTTATTCCACCTGCAAATCCGAGGCGCCTGCGCGTCAAAATAGTTTAAAATTCAAATCTTAATGTTCCGAAAATTCGTTGCCGAAAATGACAAAAGTTTCCAGCGAAGGCGTACGCAACTCCACAAAGATTTCAACAAACGAGCTTATACGAGTTTTAGGAACCGACAAAATTAATTGTTTTTAAAAAGATTTTGAGCACAAAAACTTCACGACAAACAACTCGAATCAGCCAGCAGTGACGATCGAGTTGATTAATAGGGCTCATTCACTTTGTCCAACGAGAGCCTGCACTCCCCAAAGAAGCCACACCTACGTGCGTTTGTGATGCAATCATAAAGCTTAACATTGCTTTCTGTGCTATTCGTTCCCTCCGAAATTTTTAAATGTTTAGTTTCATGTTTAAGTTATTTGTCTCTCGGAAGAGATTTGCTGCTGTTTGTGTTTTGAATGTTGCACCTCAACATCTATCACGGGGGGTGGGTGGGCGTAAGGTTCGTATCTCTGCAATCAAAGTGATCGATATTCAATTACAGTGTGCTTTCTCAAAGTTGATGACAGTGATTATAAAGTGCAAAGACATCCAGGCCCCTATTGATCACGTAGGATCACTTCCCTCATTTCAGTAATTGACGCAACAATACCCGGGGGATTCACACGTTGATAACTCAATCCTACACACAATTAAGAAATATCCTTTGTGGTCCCATTACAAACTGAATGACGGATTGGTGATTCCTGGGGGTTAAACCCCGGACGACAGCAAACATTGATTGCACTCTTTAAACATTCCAAATCATTTTAATTTGTGCATTTTCCCATTGAGAGATTTGTAAACCAGTCACAATTTACTGAGAACCAAATTGTTGCCATGCAAGATGTTTAATGAAAGTCAAATTATGCGAGGAATTATTCTTTGTGCAGTTTCAAGTCATTGAAGATGAATCACTGGACAAAAACCCTTTTATGTGACTTAAAGCAATTAAGAATTTCATTTTAGTATCATGAGACCGAACATTGATTCGGATTTAATCCGGCATCGGCCATTCCGGGCAGTCCTTGTTCCTCATCAAAGTGAAAATCTTTCGGCTGAATAAAGATTTAATTTACAGTAATATAATTCTAACAATCACTTATAATGAAATAATTCTAATAATAATTTATAATAATAATAGAGTTACTGATTTGAACATGACTTTACAAGCTGCCTCTTAAAGAATTCAATTGCTAAAAGGTTAGAACATAAAAATTAACTCGACTAAAATTAACGTCTTAATAAAGAAATATATCTCAGAAATCCGAAACGAAGTCTCGAGCGTTCGGCAATTCCCCAATCCGAACGTTATTTTCCCTTTATAAACAACAAAATCTCCTCCCAAAAGCGCCTACCATGTCTCCCACAATCTCCTTCGGCGGATGTCCGAGTTGTTGCAACTTCTGCATGTAGTCGAGAATCCTCTCGAATCTGTCCTTCTTGACCTTCTCGTCGTCGCCCGAAGAACCGTCTTCGTACTCCCCGACGATCCTCTCGGTGAGCTGCTGCTGCTCCTTGTACCTCCTCAGCTCTTTGGCGTCCAACTTCCCTTCATTTTCTGATAACCACTGAGGGTACTGCAATGGCAATTTTGACTCGATTGGAATCAGTATCATCACCTCCCATTGTTACATGTTGTTAATTATACAAATGTTTCAAATAAATTGCATAATTAACAGTTGTTCAGTCGTCCAAACAATAATGGAGTTAGGAACCATTCAAGTGAAGAAATTACACGACATGCCCGGGATCGGTCATTGGTAAAATCAAGCCAAAGTAAAATCAAAATGAAATGTAACATTAAATTGGAATACTTTGAGTGATATGTCTTTGAGAGATGGGTAGAGGACATCTTTGGAGAGCAGGTTTGACATCATGTCGTGGATGAGGGGCATGATGGTAGCATCTCCTTCATCAGAATTCATCTTTGACAACATGTCCATCATCTCCTTACTCATGTCAGAATCTTCCTGATCGAAACAAATACAAATATACTTCAACAAATAATGTTTTGTAATCACGATTCATATAGGAATTTGGAAACTGAGATTTAGGACTTTATTAACATAAATACTGGTATTTAGACTTTATTTATTGTTCTTTTATAGGCTTTAGATTTGTAATACAAAATAGAAATACTTGAAGGCTGAAAATATCAATTTATTGACACAAAATTCAATGCTTAAGCTCTCTTTCTAGATTTGCAATTTCTGCAGCTTTATGCCTCACTATGCTTTTCTTAGGCTATTGACCTGGACCAAAAGATCCCCTTTCCTGGATGTCATACTTTCCACCATTAATCTGCAAAATTCTTTCTTATAAATCTCAGTCATGCTTTAATGTTTTCAGTTTCTTTCTCAACCCCATCATTTCATCTTCTGCTTCTCATTTTTAGCTGCAGCTACGTTTCTTCCTGATCTAAAGTGTCCAAATAAAAGTAAAATACCTCTGCCTTGATGCTTTGCGATGACCAATAACAGATTTATCGACATGTGTAATACAATCATTTGTAAAATTGTAAACTAACTAAACGTTAGTCATTTAATTATGCAATAATTTGTGAATTAATTATCATTGATAGCATAAATAGATTGAAAGTTAACCAATTATTAAATAATGAATGAATGAACAATGATATTCATTACATAATGAGATGGAAAGAGATGATTTCATCAGTTTAGTGCAAATATTTTCAAATATCAGTAGATAGATTGAGCATCCACGATCACAAAAATATGTTGTATATCACATTAACATACAAATAATTTTTTTTTTACAATGGAATGGATTTTTCACAAATGTCGAGTTTATTGGGTGTTGGCCATATCACAACATTCTCATCAACATGCTAAATAATTGGAGACAAAAACATAAAACCCACAATTTTTAATTAATAAAAGTAATAAAATTAGAATAAACAAGAAAGTCTAAATAAAGAAATCAATTCGAGCGACGGAATCAAGCTGCATTTCCATGTAAGACATGCACGCCATCTATTCCAGCAAAAAAAAAAGTTTCTTAATCAGATTTGTTTTATCAAAACAATTAAAAATTTGTTGCCAACAAACCCACTTCAATATTGCCAAGGTCTTTGTTCAAATTGTTCAAAGCTTTTTGAATTGTGTCTGCTAAATCTCCTGATGAATACAAAAAAATGATTATATTGTTACCATTGCTGTGTGCAATTTAATGAAATATTCAAATGATATAATTATCATAAATTAATTGTGAAGATAACATTAACCGACCGCTAGCACCGACGTCATTCTGCACGAAAGCAAACGGATTTGTTGCTCCATGGTCTGACTCGGCAGACATGACCTTATCGTATATTTGGTTGAACAAATCTTCATTTAAAGACTCATCGAGAGAAAATTCTGTGGTATCGATGCTCTAAAGAAACATAAAATCTAATAAGATTGTTGGTTCAACAATCTCAATTAAGAAACTGTCAGATTACCAAACTGGACAATGTTGTAGAATGAATACATTTACATTAAACAACAAACCTGTTTATGTGTCTTGTCTTTGCTCTCTTTTTCTGTCTTCTTTGTTTGTAGCGACACTTTTTCAAAATCAGCCAATGCATCTGCCCAACAAAATTGTCATGTGTGTTTAACATAATTGAATATTAATAATTATGATTATTAAAAGAGGTGACTTAGCAAGATTTTAAAATAATTTATGTTTTGGACCATAGACTTAAAAGTCCTAGTTGTAAAACAATGTCTTAATATTTAACCAGTGACAGCAACTCTATTGAGGAGTTCTACCTGTATCAAATTTATTTTCATCAAAACAAATATTTCCAATAGCTGATCATTGAATGTTAGACCATCTAAGTTTCAATTTATTAAGTCTTCTTGCCTTTTTTGTGTAACTTAGGAAACAGATGATATTATGTCTCCATCAAGATCTCATTAATATCTGACAGACCTCAGTCATTCTTTATTCCATAAACTGACATATTATTAACCTTTTAATTTCATTCAATTTTGTCAAATCATCATTTCAACGTCGACGTTCTTTGCCCATCAAAGTTTCAAATCTTGAATTTGGCAATTTGCCTATAACTTCTACTTAAATTACGACTTAAATTCAACGATTTAAAACTCACCATCCAGCAAATCATCCAATTCAACATCCACGTCTTGTCTTATTTTAGTATTTTGTTCATTTGTATCGTCGGGATTACCGTTCAATGCCATGTTTTTTTTTTTAATAAATAACACTACTTATGTTCGCTAGTTTTAAATGCTCAAGCGATATCGCACCATAACCAGGGTTGATACTTTTTTTGTAATGCTGAATTATTAATTATATTAACAGTAATTTATTATTTCCTAAAAATTATAAATAATATTAAACTGTAAAGTTTAAATCAATTGATTCTGACACTGTACTTTCCCATCAAGCGAGCAATAACATTCTTGAACATAATTAATTCTTAACATTAAAAGTTCTAGCCTGAATTTGACTTAATTTTAACGAAATACTTGTGGCGATTTCCGATTTCAGTTTATCCAAGCCATTGGTAAGTCATTTCTGAATGGTTTATTTCGATAATTTCAAAACATAAGTTGTGAAAATATTGCCTGTAATCATCACAGAGAATCACACACGTTTTCTTGGGAGATTTGGTTTGGGTAGGGTTTAGGTGGGGCCTGGAGAGAGATTGGACTGGAACCTTTTTAAAAATTATACAAATTAGCATTTTGAATAAACTAACTTTCAACGTGAAATATTAAATTAAATTACAAACCTAACTCTCACACAATCCAAACAAAAATTACATAGACCCACTATTGGGTTGTAGAGGAAAAGGAAGAAATTAGTCTTCCTCAGATGAAAGCGGAGATGAAAGTGAAGGAAGCAAAATGATTATCACGTGACACGGAAGTCTTGTGCGGACTGTCATGACGGTGTGTGATTGGCTGAGTTTTGGCTGAATGTTTGTAGTTCGACATAAACATGAATTTGAAATTCACATGAATCTGTTTTATGAATAATGCTTTGAAGAAATGTTTGTAAATATATTATGTGTATACTTTGCATATCATAATGAAAATGAACTTGCAGAGGAATGAAATGATGGATAAGTAAATGACAAAATAATGGATGGAAAATGAATGAATAAACTTGTAGTGGCTGAGTGAGTGTAAAGAAGCCAAATCAGAAAGCAAGGAAGGACTGAAGTTTAGGTGGATGAAGTAATTGGAGATGGTGTTTGGCCATGCAATCTCAATATTGGATCCATGCCTACAATCGGATTATCCATCGAAAGAGACCACTCTCATAATCAGCCATAGTTGAAGTAGCTATCATTATCATGATTTGGTCACACCTAGATGGATAAAGTAAAAACGTAAAGTAAAGGGAACGGCCGTTTTAATAAAATCTAATTTATTTGTGGCGTTGATATACAATATAACATAAAGTATGTAATTCACCAATTAATTACCAAACCACCCAACATCCACTCAGCTACTACTTCAACCCCCCAAAAAACCCAATCCCTGTTCAACCTCCAACAAAAACAGAAAGGATCAATCCAGAATCAGATATCTCATATCTGAGAACCAATTCTTCAAAGCAACAAAAGAAAGATGCTATTTTTTTTCAAACAGCAAGTCTTCGTGACTTCTGGGCAGGTACTAACCGAGCAACAGCCACACAACAAAAGTTCAAATAATGCAACGGAAGCAACACATGCACCCATCACAACGACCTTCCATGCTTTATAAGTTGAGTCTCTGAGCGTCAAGTAGGACTGGAACAAGGATCATCAGCGAACAACAGTGTCAGTTTACAGGTGGGTACCTAATAATGATCATGAAGGTCATGATAGTCATGATGAACATGCTGGTCGTGATGTTTGATTTTTTGATTAATGTGATTGCAAATATTCACTCATTCATTACATAATTTCTTATTGACGATTGCTGCGTGAGCAATTGTTTTCATTTTATGTGAAAAAGATAAATAGCGTATTAACAATTTGTGGATTAATCATTACGTGATGATGATGATGATGAGAATAATCAATAATTACCAATTAATATTAGCCCTGATAAATCAAACCAACTCAAAAATGTTTAATGTTTAAATTGTAAAAAAAAATAAATGAATGATTTTCACATTAATTTCATTCAGCTTAAATTTCACTCGAATTATTTCCATTATTCGCTCCGATTTTCATTATTCGGTCTCGGAAAATTTGTGAACAACACGAACAAGCAAAATAAAACGTTTGAGTTCTTGTGAAAAAACACAAGTGAACAGACCTGGAAGTGGCAGAAGGTTTCAAAAATGGCGGGGAGGTTCTGCCGATGATGTTTGGTCAAATAAATTGTCAAGTGTCTGTTCCGTGTGAGAATATTTTCTGATTGTTCAGTTGTGGAGATCTTGTGGCCACTTTTGTTACAAAAAAACACTTTTGCCAAACAAACGTAATTTATAAAATATGAAATTTTTATAAATATGATATTTTACTAAATCCGATTCTATTTTAAAATTGTTTCGTTCGGATACAGCCGAGGAACTTCGGCATATATTTTTGTAAATTTATTTAGTTAACGAACAAATACACTTTTGTGAAAACTTTTGATTTGAGATTTTTCTGTACTTTTTGACCAATTTAGACCAAAGCTATGAAGTAACTATTAATAATGATATGTAAGTAAAGTTGTAGTTCGTTATCGTTGTTGTGGATAACAATTATTAGTATTAATAATAAACCTTACAAATATTAACAATAACAGCAACAAGAATATTGAATTGTGGAAGTATATTTGCTCAGATAAGAAACAAGGTACAAAGTCATGAAGTGGCTGTCGTCCAATCGAGGGACGCTTGCATTTTTCAGGACGTGGATCGATTTTTATAGTTGCAGTAAATGAAGTGTTTCAACACCAATAAATTCTTAAAGCTTTTAAGTTCGTTTCAATTCAAACATTTAATTTTTAAACACTCAGTAACAACTGATTTAAGTTGTGAATTAACGCAAAAGTACAAATTAATTTAAAAAAAAACGATTTTAATTTCAAATTTGAAATTAAAAGATGTAAATTAAGCCTTAATTAATGTCTCTAAAAAATCAATATTAATAATATTATTAATATAATATGATGTAATAATAATAATAATAATAATAATAATAAATTACCAGAGATTAAAAGTGGATTTAGAAAGTAAATCATGACGCGTGCATCTTGTATTCAGAATGCAAACATCTGATAAACAGACCATAAATAGTGGGCAAGGGAATTCTCTTTGTCTGCGTGTTGTACTTATAGAGCACATCGTAAAGTACTTGTTGTATCAGAGTACTTGAGAGTACAATAGTACATAGTGCGTTGAGAGACGTAAAGATACGAAAAAAATGAAGTCATTTCCTCAAAAACTGAAGCATTTAAAAACATTTAGCCGAAAATACTTCGATGGAAAGTGAATTACTTGGTCGGGGGAGCTGGATTGGAACAATAAATACTCTGATTGAATGTAATTAAATTTATCTCGTATGGATTCATTGTGGAAAATGCTCTCTAAATAGCAAATCCAAAATGACCGCCTTTGTTTGGCTTTGTTGACGTCTGCGTTTGTTCGCGGGAAACTGGACGTTAATTGGACTGGAAATATTAAAAGGCATGCAAACAAAGTGGGTCTAAATACTCCAACATTCGTTCATTCGCTCATGGGTGGGTGGACGGATGGATGGGTGGATGGATGGGTGGATGAATGGGTGGATGGATGAGTGGGTGGATGGATGTGGATGGATGGATGGATGGGTGGATGGAGGGATGGAT
>MPNW01000554.1:7842-28749 GCA_011800805.1 Hirudo medicinalis
ATAGCAATAATAATAATAATAATAATAATAATAATAATAATAACAACAACAACAACAACAACAACAATAATAATAATAATAATAATAATAATAATAATAATAATAATAATAACAATATCTATGGCAGGCAGAAGACGACATGATCATAGTCGAGGAAGACAAGATCATGCTCCAAATCGGTAAAGCCAACGGAAAGGAGTTTGTCTACTTCAATTCGAAAAACTTGCACAGACACGAATCAGGTTCGGGTGGTAAATAGTCAACATTAGCAGTTGAATCCTTAAAATTCTTAAAACAGTTGAATCGAATTTAAACTAAAACCGTCTAAAAAAAAATTCAAAAAGAGATGAAACCCCATCATGACTACAACAACGATCCCACGCACAAGGGGGCATTGAGACAAGGGGCCAGTTCTACCTACCAGCTCTACAACCCCACGTTCTTCCCTTTCGACCAAAGTACCCCCCAGATGTCGATAAGCAACGCCTCTCTGCCACGCCTCGAAGTCAAACTTTACTCCAACAGCCGTGGTTCCCTTCACCGAGGCAACATCAGCTCCCCAAACAGCCTCAGAGTTCTGTGCGGAAATGTCAATCCAAGCGTCACGGACTGTTCCACCGACACAGGTATGACCGACGTGGATTACGTCATGGAGGACATCAAAGTACTTTCCGCCGACCTGAAGGAATTCCCTACCGGTGCTTTCAAGCGCCTTGAAAGAATCGGCTTCACTGACTTCGGATCTGTAAGCAAGCCGACTGCTACCTTTTGTTGTTTTAAGGGGCCGTGTATAAATAATATAAATGTTGCGTGAACTCCCCAACCTCAGATCATTCAAAATGTCTGGATACTCTTGAATGATTGACCTAATTTCTGAACAACCAGGGCCGCCCGCCGGCAGAAATTTCGGACCCCTAGGCATAGCAGCCATGGGTCCCTATGTTGTATCAATTTGGTAATGGAAAAGAAAAAAAAGGTTCTAAAACCCGGGCGGGTCTCAAAAAATTGCCGGGCCCCCGGGTACTTACCCCCCTTGCCTCCCCTCTCGGCGGCCCTGTGAACAGCCCCTAGCCGAGAAGATAGTGATAAGATATTTGTTCCGAAACATTTATCAATCTTATTTTTGCCACAAACATCCAATCATCTCGTGTCTCAAAAATACATCAAGAGTCTCTTTGAATGTCCAAACAGATTGATTTGTGCTCCCTGAAATCGGAAGCCCTGGTGTCCTTGAATCAGGACACGTTGAAGAAAAGTTATCGATCATCGTCATCATCACCATCATCCATGGCTGTCGTCCTCCATCTCAGCAGCAAGACCGGTCACCAGAATAGGTTGGGAGTTGTTTAATAAATTTAATGTCGAAAAATCTCGATCAAAGCACACACACACACACACACACACACACACTCACTCACCCACTCACTCACTCACTCACTCACCCACTCACTCACTCACTCATCAACTCAGCACGACTAAATACATTGCACGCTTAATCATGCCGACGGCTAACTGATTACTCATGCTAATTATGTTAACTTATGCTAATGCATTCAAGCCATCGACCAACCAGGAGCTGCACGCTCATCACAATGTCATGAATATTGAACACATGCGACCACCATGACATTAAGAGGACTGGAACAACAACAAGCTCACCTCTCTGGCTGCAGATCCTTGCAACCATTAAAATAGAATTTACCGTCGTCGAGCAGACTCGTCTGCTCCTTTTATAGGAATTGCCGCCATAGCCTGCACGCCTCCCAACACGTGCGCATCTCATCCACCCCTGCGTACGTTGATCTCATCCCCCGGGGAGAGACCGCGGGCTTTCCCGACCCCCTGGGCGAGGTTTGCTTGCTTTATAATTTTATTTACGATAACACGACATTTCAGGCTAGTCAGTGTAAGGGTCAGGCTTAAGGAAGCACATGTCAGACCGACCCTGGCAAAACCACGGACTCCAAGGACGAGCAGGCCAAGATTTGGCGAGATTGTTTGGGGGAAATATTGGACTTACAAAATGAAGATTGGCTAAAACTCATAAACCAGAGTCCAGTGGTTAATACAACCAATCAAGATAATTTTCTAATCATAAGCTCGAACGACCTAATTTAGACCAACCTCCCCTGCAGATTCGAGCCCTCATAGTCTTAGGTCGAGAAAGGCTGGCCCTCCCATTACTCAATAATTTTTTAAGGCAGCCAATATTTGCCCTACTCTCTGGTCCAGCCATCGTCGTAGTCGTCGTACCGTCTGCGCTTATCCCTTTCAAGATTTATGGGCACGGTCTTGGAATGTCTTCGGCTATTTACAGCGTCCACTCAAGAAATGGTGTTCGACTAAATTCCCTTTTTTTTTTTGGACGACCCCTGCTTAATTCTTTGGCAGCACCACCCCCCCCCTACCCGAGTGACTGTGGATCAGCCCGAGGTCGGAGGTGTCGCCCTGGCTTCTTGGAGAGAGAATTTATTAGTCCAAATGCATTTCTCTGCAGTATTGGAATAATAGGAATTTGATAATTAAAAATAACTAGTTATTAAAAATTATAAAAAATTACAAACATATTACAAACATATTACAAACATATTACAAACATATTACAAACATATTACAAACATATTACAAACAAATTACAAACATATTACAAACATATTACTCCACGAAACAACCTGCAGATATGCCAACGTGCGGCTAATGATTTATTTGGCACGGGTGATTCCACTTAAGGCACAGACATTGACCACGGCATAAATATGTTACCACGGCATAAATAGTTATAACGGCATAAATATTAACCACGGCATAAATATGTTACCACGGCATAAATAGTTATAACGGCATAAATATGTTACCACGGCATAAATATGTTACCACGGCATAAATATTAACCACGGCATAAATATTAACCACGGCATAAATATTAACCACGGCATAAATATTAACCACGGTGTACACACCATCACGGTACAATTATTTGTCACGGCGTAAATTCTACCCCGGCAACCAGGTGGCGTCCTCCCAAACTACCGACTATCAATTATCGACATACATTTTCCTTTCCACGACAACAAGTTTCTTCTGGGAGTTTGTTTTGTTTTATTTTGTTTTGTTTTGTTTTGTTTGTTTGACCCTGAAAAATGTGGGCTTTCTATTACGAATATTATGAATAATCATAGCGTTTAATTACGAATAATAATAATAATAATAAAATTAATAACTAATATTAATAATGTACAATATTACATATACATAATTATTATTTATATATTATTTAGTATTACTATTAGTATTATTATTATTAATATTAATGTTATTATTATTATTATTGTTATTATTATTATTATTATTATTATTGTTATTGTTATTATTATTATTATTATTGTTATTATTATTATTTTTATTATTATTATTATTATTATTATTATTATTATTATTATTATTATTATTATTATTATTATTATTATTATTATTAGTATTAGTTGAGTTTGCAAAAAATAGCATTTTTGCGACCAATTGAATGACAAGCACCATTGACATGAGTGCAGTGATATCATTATTATCAGCTCAACATGAGGACTCTTTATCATATGCATCCACAGCTGGCGATGTATTGTTTTGGAGGTGCTCAAGCCATCGAAATTATTTAAAAAAANACACACACACACACACACACACACACACACACACACACACACACACACACACACACACACACACACACACACACACACACGCTTACAATGAGGGCTGGGTTTGAATTGAATGGAAAGCCTAATTAATATTTAGTGCTTAATCAATATTCAATGCCTAATCAATATTCAGTGTCTAGTTAAGACATAATATTCAATGTCTAATTCATACCATAATATATACTTAATTAACGTAATTAATCATTTAAACTAATTAATGTTCAAAGACTGACTAAAAAAATCTAAAATCTTAGTCTTGAGGCAAGGTAAGTTATGGATCGGTAAGTCGTTCGTTGCCGGTGACTGATTAGTAACTGATGGAGGCAACTGATCCCCAGGCTGAAATTCCTTCGTCAACTCAAAACCCTGCTTCAGCTGAGAGATGCCAACATCCTCACGGTCACGGGCTTGTGCTACCATGGTAACGGCACGCTCGGCGTCGTCATGGAAACCGTCATGTGGCGCGACATGCATCAATTTTTACTGGAGTCGACGACTGAGCCCGGGGTCTCGGAGATGGATTTCCATCCCTCCGAGGGTGGAAGGCACAATGCCCAAACCCTGAGGAGTGCAGAACTCCGCTTCATGAGGTGCCTGTAAACAAATACCGATTGTATTGCCGGATATTCATTAAATCGTAGAAAACCTAAATAAATTATCAAATTAATTATCTCCAGTTTAGGATGTCTGACTCACCTGGGTTGTCAGGTAGCATCTGGAATGAAATACCTGGAGAAATGCGGCCTCGTGCACGGAGACTTGTCTGCCAGGAACTGCCTTGTGGGACCCAGGAGGCTCGTGAAGATCTGCGACCTAGCCCGCTGGAGGTCGAGCTACAGGGGGGACTACTATCCGCCCCATCCGTGGTCTCCTCCCCTGCCAATCAGATGGATGGCCTGGGAAGCTATCCACTTGGTAATCCCAGCTCTTGTTTTGGCATTAAATTCAGTAAAAACAATTGCTAATCAATTTTAATTAGTAATATTAGTTAACTAATTTCAATGAATAGCTCCTTAAGCTTTATAACAATCCAACAACCTTTGTCAACACTCAAGGATGAAGTGTCCATCAAAAGTGAGGTCTGGTCCTTTGGAATTCTCTTGTGGGAGATCATGACCCTCTCTCGAGAGATACCATATTCCGACCTCACGGACCCTCAAGTCATAGACAACAGCCTCTTGCAGAGGGGTGGCACAGGCCCTGGAACAGCTTACCCTCTGAAGCCCCTCAAATGTCCCCCCGAAACCTATGACCTGATGACCTCCTGCTGGAGGGCCGACCCGGCCGAGAGGCCAACTTTCAAGGAGATATATGCATTCCTAAGCCACAAAATTGCCGGTTACGAACCACACAGATGACTTGTCGACAATTGTTGTCGACCGCATTTAAAATTATCGTTAAACACTTCTGCTCATCCTGACATTCATTATTGTTGTTCATTTGTGAAATTAATTTTGGAGTTTCCCTGCGTGGTTTTCGTTCATTTCCAGAAAAACGACGCATAACTTTAGGGAGCAACGTCTTTAAGCAGAAATGAAATCCGACGAACGAGGAAACCTTAGTGCATGAAAAGCTCAAAACAACACTAAAATCCTTTCGTGCGAGTTGTTTAAATCCTTATCATTGAAACAGAATCAGGAAGATTTGCATGCAATCACTTTATTTGGGACAAAAGCAACCATTCAAACTTCCAGCATCGACGCCCCAGACAAATGTCAAACAATCAGAGGGAAAAAAAATCAGCAGAGTAATAACAACACATTTATTAGAACACAGTTCCAGTTTTCGACCACGCAAAAGTGTGTGCGCGACGAATCCTGCAACCCAAAAGCAGTACAAGTACCTTATAATGAAACAACAGTACATAAATCCTTCTAGGCTGGTAAACATTATAGGTTGAAACAATAGCAGAAAATATTTATACAAGGCTTTCAGGAAAGCCAGTTCATTAGAAGAGCAGACAATTGAGAATATTTAGTTTACCAGAATGTTAATCTAAAGATCTGCAAATGCACAAAGTGTCTCTGAAGGCATTGTGAACAGTGAAGATGTTGCAAGATGGAGTCTTCTATGAAACATAACTAGAAATTTCAGTCCATGGTCCAGTCGTCATCATGTCACTGTTGAACTTGAGGAAAGATTCGTACAATTCCATGAGTCTGCAAGACAAGGCATTCTCGTACTCCCTCCTCACTTCAACTTCTCGATCTTTCATGGCTCTCTCGCACATTCTTTCCAGCTCTGTGACGGATATTGTCGGGGTTTCGTTATGTTGTTTCCTTTCCTGGCTGCTGTGGTTTATTTTATGACACCTCTTGACATGATATTTGATACGAGCCTTGATATCATCTGAACTAATTGCACATGGAGCGAAGTTATCAGACACATTTTCCTTTCTGACTTCTCCTCTGTGAGCCAAGACAGCTTTAATAGTGGCTGGCATTATTCGCCTTCTTTTGATGGATCGTTCGTAATGAGAAAGTTCGGAATCAAGATCTCTGGGCCGTTTAGAAGCCATTTTTTATAATATATTTCAAAAATTCACCAAAAATTTAACGATTTTTTCGATTAGAAAGATAGGCGCAGTCAGATGCCCAGATCCACCGAACTCAAACAATACAATTTTTCGCTCACTTAAACTCTCATAAGGGATGCGCTGGCTACTGTGCTTATTACGTTAATACATTTATAACGCATTGATTAATTATTTAAATTAAAAATAAATTTAAACTCTTAAAAATAATTGTGGAATGGTTTTAAATAAGTAAAGTTAAAAAAAAACTTCATGGAGTTTTATATAAGTGATTTATTAGTTAATATTTTGCAATTTTTTAACAAAGTTCTTTGTCAAATATATTTAAAATGGATTTATTTAAAAATTACCATAAATCACTACTTCCAATATTGTTGGCAAATGTCTGGCGAACTGAAAAACTGTCCAATTCAACTGCGAGCACGTAAAATTAAGATCTCGACAACTCCAAGGAATGACTGTTTTTAATTGAGAAAATTTATCTTGATAACTCTATTTCTAGAATCAATTCTAAAGCTATCCACAAAGTCCCGTCTCCCCAGAAGACGTATTTCGTCATGAAATTTATCTAAGTGCATTGTTTCCTGACAGCGCAACCATCGGCTTCTTCAAATGCCTTACACTGAAAGTTTGTCGTACTGCCCACGTACTACGTGATTGCACTGGCATGCCAAAGTCCTTGAAAGCAAAACTGTCCCAAAGTGCCTATTAATCATGATTTGACTGATGACATATTTGATTTAAAAGCTATTTAATGAAAAAGGAGAAGAAATATATCGCTATATTGAATCAATCATGGTCATGGATATAAGTTTCTAAGTCATTAACTATTTTCTACTAAAATTATCACATTTCATCAGCTTCGTCTGTGCTGCTCAGAAACTCCTGGAACAATCGTGTTTTATTTTAAATTCATATCTCTTTCTAAATTTAAATCTAATAAACCTAATGCTAATTCGTTGGTTTGTTAATCATCTTAAGTAGATGTAATCAGCATTACTTTTCCAGATCAATTTTAGTCAGGATTCTCAAGATTTCTGACAATTTTTAAGCATTTCCACAATTGATAAATTTAATCACATAACTAATCAGTACGTTGTTGATAAAACCATGCAGGTACCGCTTCGTCCTGCACTTGTCAGGGTGAAGTGAACATAATTGAAATCTAAAGCAATAAACTTGAAATGCTCCATCAACCAATAATCATTTGAAAGAGAATCTAAAAAAAAAAGAAGCACACATTAAGATATAATCAAATCTTCTGATTAATATATGACATCGAGCTCAAGTTTTACATCCATTAGCATTGTGGTCGGTGTGTGCAATTCGATGTCGTACAACATACAGTCTGAATCAAGAACTCTTTACTGTTTGTCAATTTTTTTTTTTATAAATAACCGAGCGTAACGTTTCGCATCGCCTAAGATGCGGGAACGATATAACGGGGAAAAGTTTACTTTGATTTGAATAATGCAAATAAATATAGATAACTTGGCAAGTAGTTTGCAGCAGGGGTTTCTGAAAGTCGGATTTCGTAGATAAAACTTCATGTTACGTGTTTAAACTGGAGGGCAGACATTCAAAATCTTATTGGTTAAATTGTGAATTGTGGTTAAATTAGAACTTGCAAAGTAAAGCAACACGTTGAGCTGCTTCTAGTGCCTTTGCCACCTTCTGAGCGATTATTTTCGGATATTTTTACGAGAGATCATAATTATTTTGTCGCGAATTTGAAAGAAATGGAAGTTGATCCAAGCAATATTGACGCAGAGGACCCTTCAGCATCGGCCACACTGCGATATCAAGCAAAAAAAAGTAACGTTGATCTTACTAGTCTTTTTGTCTTCCACCTACTTTTGGGGTTTTAATTGTTCTAAAAAATTAAAAATATTTAAAGTAATGAAAATGCTCCAAGATTAAATATTTTTTTAGCTTCAATTGAATTTAATTACCATCACGAATGTCCAACAGCCTGTCAATTCTTAAGATTTATGATTATAGAGCAAAGTCTGATGTTATGATGCACATGGTACCATGAAAATTAACTTTTCTTTTAAAAATAATAATTATTATTATTACTGTTGTTAAAAGTATTAAAACCACTGTGGCAAACCTATTGAATTACTTCTGAAAGTCTCAATTTGGAATATCTTGATGCTACAAACCTGCCTCATATCAGCGTTTCAAATTCCTAAGGCCTAAGCCTTCAGATCTTTGAAATTTGAACACTTAGCAAGTATTTTTCACCCAATTCCTTGTGCAAACTCATGGATGAGGTATTTGTGGTGGATGTTTATATCTGATGGAGAGATTTATGTTTCCAAATTCAAGTAGGACAAGTTGTTATTTTAATTTTTCATTGTTGACATCTTTGAATGGAGGAAGATGTCATTTGCAGTTCCAATCCATTCGAATCAATTCTCTAAAACAAACTTGAATAAACCATTTTTTTATAATATTTAAAGAATTTGTCGACAAAACGTTTATCCGCAGCTTGGCAAACGTCGTGATGTCAAACCGATCCGGTCGGATGCTTAATTTGCGGAGTTCCATGTTTTTCGTGGACTTTCGAAATATAATAGAAACGTCTCATCCTGATTTCAGGATTTCCCAGCCTTCTTGGTGCTCTAGAGGTTCTACAAGTTTTGAGAAAAGCCAAATATAAAAACAACCGTCCCTTAAAATTAATATTTCAACATTAAAATCATTATTTCCGAATTATGACGAAGCCACCGAAATTGTAGGCGTCGTCGATGAGCGACACTTGTCGTTAGTGGCTTCCGAGCAGCATTTTCGTAACACGGAATTTGTACAAGCCTCTTGTAATGGCTCAATTTTATTCGTTTCATTTGATCCGCAACAACCTCAATCATTGGAGCAATCAACACTTTGTGGTCGAGTGGTGTTTGGCGATGGATGATGGCAAATTGGATGTGATGGATCGCGCTTGTTTTAGGCATTGAATTTTCAAACTTATTATGACGACGACGATGATGATGATGATGGTGATGATGGTGATGGTGATGATGATGACATTTCAATGTACTGCTCTGTTCCGTTTTGTTTCGTTTGGTTTTTCAAATTAAATTGTTTGGAATTAAATTATACTAAAGAAAACTATTTCGTTTTCGTGCGAGGGATTCTTCTTTATTTTTCTTTATTTTTCTTTATTTTTCTTTACTTTTCTTTATTTTTCTTGCTTATTCCTCATTATGAGGAGTCAATTAAAGCTTGATCTGAGGCAGTTAGAGCTTAAAAATGATGTTTTCCACAATCGATTCCTCAAATGAGTGTCCGTGTTTTTCTCTTCGTGAATGTTTTGATGTTCCCACGATGTGTTCATTCTCTGCAGAGAGAGGCTCACTGATGTAGTTTGGAGCTTAATGCCATAGATAATGGTATCCTTTCAGCATAATCTTATCAACTCGTTGTCATCAGCAAAGTTATTGTCTTATTATTATTATTATTATTATTATTATTATTATTATTATTATTATTATTATTATTATTATTATTATTATTGCTATTATTATTATTATTATTATTATTATTATTACTACCGTTATTATTATTATCATCTTTATCATCATTATTATTGATATTATTACATCTAATCATTATTCTAATGCTATCGCTTCTAAGATAGTTTAGGCTATCACGCTTTCTCGGCATGATAACGCTATCCTGGTTTCACTCAACCACCTTATCATCACCAGGTGAGAGGGAAGATGTGCAAAAGAGGACATTCACAAAGTGGATCAACATGAGGCTGGTCAGGGCCAAGAGGAGTCCAATCACTGACCTCTTCGAAGACATGAAGGACGGAACTGTCCTGATGTCCCTCATAGAAGTTCTTACCGGGCAGAATCTCGTAAGATCTTTTCACGTTTTAGGACAATTATTTGCTAAAATGTTTGCACAAGTTATTTACTACTTGGTGTAAATAGTTGCTGACTGACTATTTGGAGGTTTTACATAGTTTTAAGAAATATTTAATTCTATTTTCTCACAAAATTCTTCATTTCCGATTCTCCATTTCCTTTGGATAATTTTATAACAATAACCTCAGTCATAACAAAAAAGTAATTTTCTGCCTTACCTTCAACTTGGTTTGTACTTGACTAAGTGATACTAAGTGTATATTTTATTGTAAGAATCCAGTAATGCGTCTTGCGATGAATGAATGCAATGCGATGGCTGAATGTGATTCGATGACTGAATGTGATTGGTAACCATCCTGCTGACCATGCACGTAGCTGGATATGTTTGGGTGTGTTGAGTCATCTAAATGGGTCACTCTTGTTTTCTATGCTACAGTTAATGAGTTAACAAATAATTGTTATTACTCATAAAATCAATTGGCCGACCTTTAATTATTTAAGTATTAATAATAATAATAATAATAATAATAATAATAATAATATTAATATAATAATAATAATGTTTTGTGCCTGATTAGTTAGGATTCTATGCTTGCTACTCATTTAATCAAGTCTGCACTAAAATTGAGAGGTTGTGTGATGTGTTGTACTGTTTTCATCCTGATGTGCTGTGTGCCTGTGTGCCTATGTGCCATGCCCTGAAGACACCAACAGATTGTGTGCACACACTTTTTCTTTTATTACTCTTCCTTCTTCCATCTCTGGGGAGCCATCTTTGTGATAAGAAAATATTTTTTTGACAGGAATCCTCGACTTGATTTCCTTAGATTTCTTCTTCCTAATTTAACGGATCCCTGGGTTTCCATTTTCTAGAATAAACGAAATTTGTCTTTGTCGAGTTGCCTGTTCTCAAATTATGTGTCATGGTTGCAGTGTTGGTCTTATTGTTTCATTCAACATTCAGTCTTTAGCTTGCTCAATCGAACGTTCCAACATGAATATCAGATAATTTGTTTGTAATTTTCTTATTTATTATTATATTATTACTATTATTTATATTTTATTTCATTTGAAATTCTTAGAGTTATCAGAACCACAGCCTGACTGATGTCCATCAATCAACACTTTCTTCGTATCAGATTCCAGCTAATCATTTTTTAAGGCATTAATTTTTTGAGTCATTTCTGCTGCTGGCCAAACAAGAAAAAAGATACCTTGATATGCTGTGGTGTGCTAAGCTAGGCTGTTTGCTGGTATTTTTGTTCTCAATTTGTTAATTGTTTGAGATTGTAGAGCAAAAATTTCAGTAAAATGTTTTTTTCATTTCACTGAAATTAGGACGACGCATTAGGACTTTGCATTCTTGAAATCTTGGATTCCTTTCGTTGAAAAAGGGAGACCGTTCGTTTTAAGATTTTTAAGTAATTTGTGCCGCCACGATGAGAGATGAGAGTCGTGTCGTCTGCCATAAATAAAGGTCGTCGAGGATCCAAAAATTCATTGGATTCTTGTAATGACATTTTTTTTTTTTAATTTGAGACTGACATTACGTTGGAATGGAGTCTTTCCGCATTCGGCAAATGTGATGGAGGAAACATGTCCAACCTGAAGCCAGTGCCGGTCGACGTCGACGTCCGACATTCGTCGGGGCTTGCGTCTGTTTTAGTGGGAACTTTGTTTGTGGATTGTCTCTGCCAAAATATGCTTTGTAATACGAGATTTGTAAAATTTGTGCTTCTTAAAAAATGTACAAATGGACTTTTTAAATCATCCCGTCCTTAGTATCCGACCAACCGACCCAGCCAAATAGCTTGAGATTCAACTGCATAATCGTTACATTTTGCCATACCTTTTGTATTCGTGGTTGGATGATGATGATGACAATTATGATGGTGGTGGTGATGATGATGATGATGGTGATGATGATGGTGACAGTGATGGTATGCTTCCAGGTCCAATGTCTACTATTTGCAAAGATTTAAATTTCTCATATTGAAATTGGATAGGAAACTGGTGCAAGTTTAAAGTCTTTTGTGTTGGCATTTCTGGTTTCTGTNTGACAGTGATGGTATGCTTCCAGGTCCAATGTCTACTATTTGCAAAGATTTAAATTTCTCATATTGAAATTGGATAGGAAACTGGTGCAAGTTTAAAGTCTTTTGTGTTGGCATTTCTGGTTTCTGTTCAGTTATTTGGGCAACAATTATTTTCATTGCTCTCGTGCTTTTGTCATAGAACCATGGAAAACTACCTGCACTTCTCCAGATTTTTTTTCTGTGGCAGCAGCACTGTCACGGGAGGCTCGGTCGGTCCGGGCTGCAAAGCAATATGGCAATGATGCGCATTTGTCGTCGGAGATTGTCATCTTCTATTTTTCGCAACCTCCCGTCCCAGAGCAATCATCATCGTTATCATCACAACATTGCATCAAATTCTAGAATGCATTGAACTAACGAATTCTAGAATGCATTGAACTAACAAATTCTAGAATGCATTGAACTAACAAATTCTAGAATGCATTGAACTAACAAATTCTAGAATGCATTGAACTAACGAATTCATGAATGCATGCCTCAAGTTCCTGGAGACTTACACGGTTGGTCTCATATTTGGTCTCATATTTCCGCTCGTTTATTCAAGGCTTGATGGTGATTTCTTTGAGGAAGCAGCATCAGCATCCAGCATCAGCATTCGATCCTCTTCCAAATTCAACAGTTTATCCCAGAAGAATAACATTTTGAATGCTTATGGAATGCAGCTATGGAATGATGTCTGTGAATTTATTTTCTCGAGATTTGTCATGAATTATGTATTATTATTATTATTATTATTATTATTATTATCAATTGTTATTATTATTATTATTATTATCATTTATTATTATTATTATTAATATCATTTATTATTATTATTATTATTATTAATATCATGTATTATTATTATTATGATGTATTATTATTACCATTATTATTATTGTTATTATCACGTATTATTGTTATTATTATTATTATTATTATTATTATTATTATTATTATTATTATTATTGAAACAAGTTATTGTAAAAACAAAAACTGAAACATTAACAGAATCAATATTGATCAACAAGAATGATTTATTCGAATGACCAGATACTGAGTAATACGAGCACGAGTAACTGAGTAATGCAACCTGCCGTCCGTCCCTGTCCTACTGAGCATTGACTGACTCCCTGATATCCCTGTGTTGATGTGCTCCAAAATGCATTTGTATCCTTCATCTCCAACCATTTCATACCGCTAGAGATGGTGATGGAACGGGGGGGGGTTGTCAGTGCCAATCGTAATCTCATTGCAAACGTAATCGTCGTAATCGGTAATTGTAATCAATGTAATCGTTGTAATTAGCGTAACCACGATCACAATCATAATCGTCTGGTGTCGTTTCAGAATCCAGAGAAGGGCAACACGAGGGTCCACCACCTCAACAATGTCAACCATTCCATCAAGTTTCTCGAGAAGCAATACAATGTGAGTACTACGAGCTGTGCTTGTTGTTAGTAAGAGCTTACTATTATTATTATTATTGTTATTGTTGTTGTTGTTGTTGTCGTTGTTGTTATTATTATTATACATTCCAGATCAAACTGGTGAACATCTGCAGCGATGACGTGGTCAACGGAAACACGAAGCTCATCCTCGGCCTCATTTGGAACCTGGTCCTCCACTGGCAGGTCGGAGTTTCTTTTTTATTTCTTTTTTTTATTCCGCCCGGTTTCTTTCTTTCGATCGTCCCCCCTCGGTCCGCCGGGGGCACCGAGCCGGTTCCGGTTTCGACCGTCGGTTCTTCGTCTTTGAAGGCCGTTTGTTTCTAAATTACTTTTAGTTGTTAAGATATTTTGTATCGATTCACGGTCGATTATGTGATTGATTTATCGACTATTTCAAGTCCGCTCGATTGGTAGATTCATCGTGTCTGACAATGAGCTGTCTCTGCACCCAGTGCGGTGCTGTTTTGCGGGCTTGCGGCCGCTCGCGTTCGTGGTGCCGGTCGTCTGCATCGGTAGAGACCTGAGTTGACCGTTTGCTTTTGACTGATGCTGACAAGCTCGTGGGGATTGAGTTAAGACCCGGCTCAGAGTTTGTAAGCATTTTTGATCAGAAGATTTCAGAGCGAGTGTCCAATTTTAATGGAAATGAGTTGAAAACGACCCTCTTCGGAACGACGGGAGTGCAACGTCGACCCTCGAGATGATTGGTCGATTACAAACTAGGGTTGCAGTTTGTAATTGTTTTGTAATCGCGTAATTACATTTCAATAGCATCTCTAATCACATCTGAAGATGGCTAAAGAGAATTGGACATGACTCGACAGATTTTCTAATGACTGTTAATAATGTTGCTTAATAGTTAATACTGCTAATAGTTAATACTGGTAATAGTTAATACTGGTAATAGTTAATACTGCTAATAATTAATACTGCTAATAGTTAATACTGGTAATAGTTAATACTGGTAATAGTTAATACTGCTAATAGTTAATACTGGTAATAGTTAATACTGCTAATAATTAATACTGCTAATAGTTAATACTGGTAATAGTTAATACTGGTAATAGTTAATACTGGTAATAGTTAATACTTCTAATAGTTAATACTGGTAATAGTTAATACTGGTAATAGTTAATACTTCTAATAGTTAATACTGGTAATAGTTAATACTGGTAATAGTTAATACTGGTAATAGTTAATACTGCTAATAGTTAATACTGCTAATAGTTAATACTGGTAATAGTTAATACTACTCTGCTCAAGAAATAAGGAGACGAATCAATGCTGAATTGGTTC
Organism: Hirudo medicinalis; assembly: GCA_011800805.1. Classification (NCBI taxonomy): domain Eukaryota; kingdom Metazoa; phylum Annelida; class Clitellata; order Hirudinida; family Hirudinidae; genus Hirudo; species Hirudo medicinalis. Next base: position 22,771 of record MPNW01000554.1, read on the forward strand.
CTTGGATTGCATGACATCAGTAATTGTGTCAAAGCACTTGAATTTGCTTGCATTGCCTCAGTTTGCCATGGTTTACTGAGGTCGCTGTCATTTCCTGCTACTCGCTCCTGCACGCACTCCTGCATTCTTCAATAAAGCCTTTGAGACTTAGTTCTTCATAGTTGATTGGACTTAGATTTAAGTCACAATTTCTGAATGAATGAGTGAGTGAGTGAGTGCGTGAGTGAGTGAGTGAGTGAGTGAGTGAGTGAGTGAGTGAGTGAGTGAATGGATGAGTGATTATGTCAGATTGAAATATTAGCTCTTGTCCAGAGCAGCTCAGGCTTGTGTTGTGTCTTAAGACTGTCTGAATATTTTACAGAATTTCTGATTTTCGGGCGTGTATTGATAGCATAGCATGATTCTGATGATAAGGCTGGCAGATAAATGTGTCACAGATAAATAAATAATTCACAGACAGACAAATTCTTAGCATGCAAACCATTCGTAACCTCCGCACATCCTTGCAGCAGTAGGCTGAGACGTCTCTCACTCTTGATCACTATCTCTCCTCTCCTCCTGTTCTTGCTCTCTTCTTTATTTACATCTCTGGCTCAACTCAATCTCTGGCTTTCAACTTTCATCGAGTGTGGAAGCAACTTGGATCTATGGTTGCCTGCTCTTGTGCTCTTTTTCAAGTCTTCAACAGTCACAATATTTAGTCAGACCACTAACTGACTGACTGACTAGCCAGCTAAGTAACTAACTAACTAACCAGCTAGCTAACTAACTAAACAGCTAACGAACTTATTAGCCAATATTAATTATAAATTAGCCAACCAAGCAGTTTCTAAAGAGCTGGACCTTAACTACTTGTGTTAACTAATTTTATAACATGAAAGAAATGGTGTAGAAATAGAGTATGAAGCTGGTTTTAGCTGGCAGACTGCTAAGAGTAGTGATGGTCTTGTTCTCATGTTCTCCTACCAACCTGTTGATGAGCATCAAAACCTTATCTTCATCTTCCACTCTTTATTTCCTGGGAATATCTTCTTGGTGATGATGGTGGTGATGATGATGAAGGTGGTGGTGATGGTGATGATGATCAGAAATGTGTTCCTTTGTATGCAGAAAGGTATTGAATTACTGAGACTACCAGCAGCAGTCCTATTACACAACTTATCAAACAGCCTACATCCTCAAGAGAGGTCGATGCACTTAAACCAGTTGCAAACACAACCAACAACGGGACCCACTACTGGCCTTTCATTCCAAAACGTTGCTCCCCCCCCCCCCAAAAAAAAAAAACAAAAAACAAATTAACATTACAAGCTACCGAAGTTTAACTTTGCAACACCCACAATAGAAACCATAACAAATAAAAAATACATTTTATGTCATAATTTACAGAATTGTTTTCAAAAACACTTATTTAAGTAAATGAATGAATGAATGAGTGAGTGAGTGAATGAGTGAGTGAGTGAGTGAGTGAGTGAGTGAGTGAGTGAGTGAGTGAGTGAGTGAGTGAGTGAGTGAGTGAGTGAGTGAGTGAGTGAGTGAGTGAGTGAGTGAGTGAGTGAGTGAGTGATTGAGTGAGTGAATGAATGAGAGTGAATGAATGAATGAAAAAGACTCATTAAATCACTGCAGATCAAGGATGTCATGAAGGTACCAGGGGGAGACAGGCCACAGTCCAACCTGGAGAAGACCCTCCTGTTCTGGTGCAAGGAATGCACCAAAGGGTATGTTTGTTTATGTTTGTTGGTGTTTGTTGTTGAAGCATTGTTTGTTTCTGCAGCCAGTGAGAATAAGGATGTGTCGTTCTCTTTATTAATTGTATTATATTGTGTATTTATTATTACTGCTATTATTATTATTGTTATTATTATTATTATTATTATTATTATTATTACTGCTATTATTATTGTTGTTGTTGTTATTATTATTATTGTTGTTGTTGTTATTATTATTATTATTATTATTATTGATATTATTCCAGATTAACATTAAATCACGGCTACTCGCTTCAATTATCTAATTACAAAATATATTATAAATTAATTAATTAATCAACACCACCATCATCATCATCATCGTCATCATCATCATCATCATCGTCATCATCATCATCATCATCACCGTCATCATCATCATCATCATCATCATCATCATCGTCATCATCTACTGATGAATCACTACCATCGATGAAATCTGCATGGTGGTCTACATCTACGTCGTAATTGCCAATAATAATCGTAACGACGACGACGGTGCCTCGACTGTCGAGGTTTTGACTTCCGACTTTGAAGTGGTCGTTGTGACGATCCGTGACCCACGATCCACGATCCATGATCCACAACCCATTATCCAGGTATCAGAGGGTGAGCATCACCAACTTCACCACCAGCTTCAGAGACGGTCTGGCCTTCAACGCCATCTTCCATCACTTCAGGTTTTTTGCTCGTTTTTTCCGATGTCGGACGTCGTCGACGTCGGAGCGTTCGATTGTCGTCACGCGTTTGGAATCTATTTTAGGTCCAGAGACGACTTTATTTTCTTAATGACTGCATTTTAAAAATTTCTTAAACAAACGAATTTATTGCGAAAGTCATATTTTATATGTTATTATTATTAACACTCCGGTGATGAATTAGTAAACGTCTAGCTCATGAATATTCGAATGTATTATGAATATTAACTCGCACCTGATTGGACAGACCGAATGACTTCAGTTTCGAAGCTCTGCTCAGAAAGGACAACCTCAGCAACTTGAAACATGCCTTCGTCTTTGCCGAGAAGACCTTCAACATCGAGCAGATCCTTGACCCGGAAGGTGGGTTTCTTTCATTCGTTCATCCATCCACCTTTCCATTCATCCATCCATCCACCTTTCCATCTATCCATCCATTCATCCATACATCTTTCCATTCATTCATCCATCCATCCATTCATTTATTCACCTTTCCATTCATCCATCTATCCATTTATCAATCCGTCCTTTCATTCTTTCATCTCTACGCCATCATCCATAGATTCCATTGGTAGATTCCATTCTTCAGCATCCCAATGCAAGTCAAATGGAGTCAAAAACTTAAACAAAATAAAACAAACACTTACGAAACTAAAATGATGATTTGATTTTAAAGAATTATTTTAATGAATAAACGATCGACAAAAACATCCCTCCCCCCATCTCGACAGATGTCAACGTCGAGCAGCCGGACAAGAAGTCCGTCCTCATTTACGTCATGTGCTGCTACCAGACCCTCAGCAGGCTCTCACCCATGAGTCAGAGTTACCGGCAGCAGTTTTCGCCCGACTCCGGCAGCTTCGTGGTCACTTCTCCGTCTTCTCCTCCGCCGTTCTACGATGAAATCTCGAGCGCCGAGGAGGTGCCCTGGCTGCCACAGGAGATGCCCCGGTTGCCGCAAGAAAAGGTTAGGGTATTCGGGAGAGGATGCCCGGATGAGTTTGAATTTTATAGATCTTTTGAGCTTTCTGTCTTTTTAACGATTTCATTAGACTTATTGAAATGTTGTTGTTGTTGTTGTTGTTGTTGTTTGAAATGGCGAATAAATTAGTAATTAATTTTAATTGTTTTAAATGTTTTTCTCCTTCTACTCCCATCAAACATCATCAAACATCATCGTTGTTGTTCTTCCTGTATTTCCCAGGCAATTACCTCCTCAAATGTCTCCTAAATGTTTTTCTACTGATTAAAGATGCCGATCACAATGGGTTGTTGTTGTTGTTGTTGTTGTTGTTGTGATGATAAGGAGAACAATCACCTAATCAATCGATTGAATTCAATCGAGCGTTGCCAAACAACTGAAGATGAGTTAATAAACAAATCTTCCCATCTAGGCTTCTCTCCCTGCATCCTCCACGATCACTGCCACCGCTCCCCCGATGATCGCCAACGTTTCCGGCACCACCGACGAAGTGGAAAAGTACCAGGCGGCCTTGGAAGGTGCTCTCGTGTGGCTTCTCCAGGCCAGGTCGAGCCTGAGCGGGAAGCCCGACGTGTCGGAAGACGTCAAGGTCGTCAAGAGACAGTTTCAGGAGCACGAGGTTGGCCTCATAGGTTTTAATGGCATTGACAAAAAAAATCGACATAAAAATTAAAATAAAGTCATGACGACTCGAGTGCTTTGACGATCGACGGAAATGGCCATCGAATGTCGACGGACATGGATTCCGACTTTCGTCGGAAGGTCGTAAATTGTTGTTTTTCATTTCGTCTCCGATCTGGAGCGATGTTGTTGTCGACGAAAACATGTTCAATTTGAATTTATTAATTTTTTTTTTTAAAGAATTTGATTCTGCAGTTTGAGGTTCGTAAAACTCAGAAACGATTACGTAGCTTCTGTCGTATTAACTCTTAGAGCTTGCATCTAACATTTTGATGTCATGAATTTTGATGTCATGAATTCAGAAGTACTAGGTGCATCTAACATTTTGACGTCATGAATTCAGAAGTACTAGGTGCATCTAACATTTTGATGTCATGAATTCAGAAGTACTAGGTGCATCTAACATTTTGATGTCATGAATTCAGAAGTACTAGGTGCATCTGACATTTTGACGTCATGAATTCATAAATATTAATTAAAGATCAGGTGCAGCCACCAATATTTTACCATAAAAGCAGATTTTAAAGAAGATTGTTTTTACGTCAATTTAATCCAATTTATCCGAGCGATGAAAATGGTCGGTCGGCCATCTCACGCTGGCTCCGGAAGTCGATAAAAACCGAACCCCTGATTGTGGATTCGTTCAAAATTTTTTGTTTTCGAGATTGCGATGCTCCAAGTTCTCGTTACATCTTTGAACGTTCGTGCTCGCCTTTCCTGGAGAATGATGTTATGAAATAACATGTTGTTCTCCTATTAATGTTTTCATCTTGCCTTCGTGTTTGGCATCATCGAAAGCCGTCTCCCCCCCGTTGGAAGGTACCATTTTGTGAGGTGGTGTTTACTCAGAGAAGTAATCCTTCTTTCTATTCAGTCCGTCCTCTGCAAGTCCCCCTCTTGGCTTTTATTTCGGAGTCATAAAATCCGTCGGATTGTTTTTCCTCTTAGAATCCAATCTGCCTTGGAATTGAAATCAAAAACAACAAAACAAACAACAAACAAAAACAACAAAACAAACACAAGCAAAATCAAAAACAACAAAACAAAAAACAACAAGCAAACAAAACCAAAGGATCCTAAAAAAATCTTTTCTCCTTTTTCAATCTCGCAGGAGTTTATGATCCAACTGACAGAGAAGCAGGCCGAGGTCGGGGAGCTGTTCGACTGGGGAAACGAGATGATGAGGAGGAGCAGCCTGGCCGAGTGGACAGAGAAGGAGATCGAAGCACAGATGAAGTTGCTCAACGAGCAGTGGGAGGAGCTGAGGGTCCACGCCATGGACAAGCAGACGAGGTTGGGCCCGAGGATGCCGAACGACTTTGTTCTCCAGCTGATGCAATGTCGAATGTTGAATGTCGAATGTTGCATTTTTGAAATGGATGAAGTTCAAATCTTTGCTGAGAGTTGTGTATCATTTTTAATATTGTTGTTGTTGTTGTTGATGCTGTTATTGTTATTATTATTTTATTATTACACTCCAATAAGTCATTCTCTCACAGGCTCCAGAGAACGCTGACTCACCTCCAGCAGAGGCAGTTGGACGACCTTTCTGCATGGTTGGAGAGGATGGAGGACATGATGGAAAACTCAACTGTGGTCCTCCACACTGGATCACTCCAGGAAAGAGTGGATGCCCACAAGGTGGGTTTGTTGGTCAACGAGAGGATGATGAAGATGATGATGATGATGATAATAACAATAATAATAATAATAATAATAATAATAATAATAATAACAATAATATTAATAATAATAATAATACATAATAATAATAATAATAATAATAATAATAATAATAGTTGCTTAATTGAAGTCTTACAAGAGGAGGTCGAGTCTCAGCAGCAACAAGTCAGCTCCTGCAGAACAT
>MPNW01000554.1:31459-41711 GCA_011800805.1 Hirudo medicinalis
TGTCATCATCATCATCATTATTATTATTATTATTATTATTATTATTATTATTATTGTTATTATTATTATTATTGTTATTATTATTATTATTATTATTATTATTATTTTATTACTATTATTATCATTACTATTGTTGTTGTTGTTATTGTTATTATAAACATTACTAAACAACTCGTTAACATTAAAACATCTTTAACGTTAAGTTAAGTTAAGTCCACGACGTTCATGTTAACCAGTTGCTGGAAAACCTGACGAGTTCCCGCAACTCTATGAACGTGGAGCACCTGAAGGAGCTGTCCTCCCACCTGTCTTCGCTCTCCCCCCACTTCCACTCCTCCACCCTGGTCGCGTCTCCTCCCCACGACCTCGAGGATTTCGTGGCCAAAAATGCTTCCCTCGTTGCGAGGGTAATTTTTGATTTCTGCGCTGTTGTTTTCGACTTCTTGTTTTCGATTCATTTTTATTATTATTATTTTTTTGAATTGTTTTTTTTTCTTCTTGTCGCTTGTTAGCGTCACGTTAGCTTGGCAGCGGGACGTTTCAACTGAACGTAATCACATAAATGCCTCGCACGACCTTCTGCTCGGTGAATCGTTTCAAATACTCACAAATATTACCAACAATCGCACGTATTACATTATATTATGTAAAGTAATTTACAAAGTAAAGCATATTATGCATTTCGAAATTAAATATTTCAAAATTAAACACCGGCATAATTACCTCACAGGCAAAAGAGAGAATGAGAAACCTCGAGGAGGGGATAAATGCAGCTCAGAGCAGAGAGGGTCGAATCATCGACATGACCCAGTGGATGGCCGAGGTGTCCGCTACCCTGCAGCACCACCTCGAGGCAGACCTGTTGGCCGGCGACGTCCCCGACGAGCACAATGTCAGATCGAATTCTTTGTTGCATGAAAATACATTAAGATTGAAGAGCCTCGTTATGATTATTATTATTATTATTATTATTACATTATGATAATTGCATCTCGTTTCTAATGTCACTCCGATCACTCTCGCCCGCTACTCTTGACTCCTTCGTTGTCTTTGTCGCAGAGTCTCGTCCAAGAATTTGCAGAGCAAGAAGAATTCCTGGCCGGCCTGGACAGGGATGTTGGAATCTTCAAGGCAGAGGGGAAGCACGAGGCTGCCGACCGACTCGTGCAACAAATCGAACTGCTCAAGGTTGTCGGAGATCGGTTTTCCTTTTCAGATCGAAGTCTTTTGACTTTACGTCGTGTCGTCCGAGAGCATTCCGAGATGAAACGATTGTTAAAAATAATATTAACTCTGTGGCAATTAGTAATAATAATAAGAACAACAATAACATCAACAATAATAATAACAACAACAACAATAATAATATTAATAATAACAATAATAATAATCAGTAATAACAAAGCATGCCACCCAATTCCACAGAAACAATTTGAAGAGGTCAAGCTGAAGCTACTGAGGTTCCAAAAGCCTCCCGACTTTGACTCGAAGATGATCCTCGTCCGCAGGATCCTCGAGGAGGTCAACGACAGCATCCAGCTGCTTGATGTCGGAGGGACGCACACTGACGAGATCCAGTCCCAGCTGGAACAATACCAGGTGACTAACTGGATTGTTTTTATTATTATTGTTATTGTTGTTATTATTATTGTTGTTGTTGTTGTTGTTATTATTATTATTGTTGTTATTATTATTATTATTATAGTTATTGTTGTTGTTATTATTACTATTATTATTATTATTTTATTTTATTTATTAACAGGAGGTAATATGTGATAAAGTCATTATATTGCATCGACTGTCTTTTCGTTTACGTTTTCAACGAAAACGAGGACACGAATTTAACGACATCATACGGAAACGATTTGTAGAAAAGGGAAATCACAAGTGCTTTTAAAATAATTACCGTAAACTATAATTACTATTAAATAATTTTAAAATAATATTTTATTTCACCAGAAATTCTACAAGAAAATGAGCGAGTTGAAGCCGGACGTGGAGTACGTGGTGAGGACGGGCAGGCAGGTGGTGGACAAGAAGCAGGTGGAATTCCCAAACAGGTTGAACTCGCAAATCGACGCCATCAAGATGCAGTACAACAAGCTCGGCTCGCAGGTTAAACCTTGTGTAGAGACTGCTCGATTGTTTTCTCTCGTAAAAGAAACGATTTTAATTAATTAATTAATTAATTAATTGTCAGTTAAAAATAACGTTACCTGTTCTAAAGAAATGATATTAATTAATTAATTAATTGATTGTCAGTTAAAAATAATGTTACCTGTTCTAAAGAAATGATTTTAATTAATTGATTATTAATTACTAATTACTACATAGTTAACATTTCAACGCATTGTTTCACTGAACCGCTTGATTTGATCACGACCTCTTCCAAGGTCACGACGGGGAAGGTGAGCCTGGAGAAGTGCCTGCGACTTTCCAGGAAGATCACGAAGGAGTTGGAAAACATCAGGAACCTCGTGTCGAAGGTCGAAACGAAGTTCGCTTCGACCTCGGAGAGTCGAGGTTTGGACAGAAGAACTGAAGAGGTGGTGGCCATCGACGTTAGTGGAGTTGTTATGTCGTAGGGGGTGGAGTTAATATGCAAATTATGACGGGGTGAATAGATTTATCGGCCTTAAATTATTTAGCCCGAATAAATTATCATGTAAATGTACTTCATTTACATAGCGCCATATGCATAGCATCAGAGGCGCTTCTTGTCAACCATTGATATAGCGCTCCTTCCCAAGGGCGCTTGCGGCAGTGCAGGCTGGGTTTCGAACACGACACAATACTCACAGTCTCGACTGGCAACCTTGCAACTGTAACTTTCTCTCTCCAGTCACTCTTGGCAGAGGCAAACAACAAGAAAGGAATCATTCCAACCCTCAAGGACGCGGTCGCCCAGTGGGCTCGGATTTCGGCAGAGGGATCGATGAGGGAGCCGTCTGTCGACGTCGCCGAAGTGGAGGAAAAGTTGTCGGCCGCCATCAGACTGCTCGTCGACAGGAGGAATCAGCTGTCAGCACCCAGGGTGAGAAGTACATTATAATTATATTTATAAATATATAACTAAATATATATATAATATATATAATTATATTAATTTATATTATTTTAATTATATTTCTAATTTAATGTGGTTTTTAATTGCAATTATTTTATGTATTATTAATATTTTGTTGATTTTATGCGGTTAATTGTGGTCCACAAATTTATGCTCCGATCATGATTTTGTTCGATCGATCATTACTGATAACGATTCTTCATTTTGACATTATAATAAATACTCATAAAGTTGACGTTTCCAGTTTTAACCTTAGTTGGGATTTATTTAATTTTAATTTTGGATTTAATTTTTAATTTTTGACGATGTCACAGACGTCACACGAATTCACCATTATTGCTATCATTTATGGATTGAAATAAAATGTGATTTATTTTTTTAAATGTCGGGCTTGCCTTTTGGCAGGGAGGAGTCGAAAGCATGCCTTCGACCAACACCACGAGGTCGTCGGATTTCTTCGTGTCTCCTTCTCTGCTGACGTCCGTCGACAGGTTCCTCGACAAGATCAAGAATGCCGACGTCGCCGACGTCGAAGAGCTCAAGGTCTCGACGACACGTCACGTATTGATTACAAATCGAATGGCCGTTAATCGTCGTTACATTATTAAACGAAATTAATTTATTTTAAATCACCTTAAGTTGAATTGACGAATCCAATTCTCAATCGAGCGACATTGTTGTTGCATTCAAAACACCTGCAAAATTTCATTCGCACCTGGCGAGGTTCTGCTTTAAGTTTCGGTTTCTATTTTTATTTTTATTTCTATGTTTATTTCCATTTTTATTTCTATTTTTATTTCTATTTTATTTCTATTTCCATTTTTATTTCTATTTCCTCCTCAGAAACTGGTTCGTGAAGAAGACAACTTTGAGAACGAGATAAACCTCGAACTCAAGAGGCTTGCCAAGGTGAAGGATGATCGTAAAAGTCAAGGTGACTTGGAGGTCGCAGAGCAGATATCCAATGTCGTCAACAATTTGCAGGTAAGAAAGTGCATTATTATTATTATTATTATTATTATTATTATTATTATTGTTGTTGTTGATGTTGTTGTCGTCATTGTTGTTGTTGTTGTTGTTATTTTTATTATTATTATTATTATTATTATTATTATTATTATTATTATTATTACAGTAATATTAGTAATAATAATATTTTTTTCTATTAGTACATCTAAATTGGTCAAAGCATATTTATCTAGATCAATGTCTATCTAACAGCTAAAAATATTGGTATCGTTTACATTTTTATTTTTATCACTATGTTTTATAATTAATACTCAATTTCATAGTCTCGATGGGTGGTCTGCAAGTCGGAACTGAAGACAAAACTCCAGCAGCAACAGCAGCAGATGGACGGCAACAACACGAGTTCTGGCGAGCTCGTGGACTCCTTCAACTCAGACATCGACAACATCAACTGCTGGCTGGACGAGGCCGAGACCAAGGTCGGAAGCGACGGAACGAAAACTGGCAACATGGATGAAGTTCAACTCCAGGTAACTCCACGACATGTGGTCAATCATTCCATTCTATCGTGCAACATTAGCGTGTAGTTAATTAATTGTTAGCCAGGTAATATTTATTACATGTGTTTGATTTATTATGTAACGTAATTTCTTAAAATACTTCTACAACTCCAAAACATCATCAGACCTTGAAGGACCAGGCCCGGCAGAGGAAAGCGGAACTGGAGGTCATCGCCCGAAAGATTCGATCCTCCAAGAATGCTCAACTCCTCTCGGACACGAGTCCCCTTCTGATGAGAATCAACAGAAGGTTGCAGAAAATTCAGTCTGGCCTTCTGCCACCTTCTTGCCTACCCCCGCCTGCATCCGGTTTGAGCTCCCTCGAATCCTCCGAGGAGAGAAGGACCCCGACCTCGGAACTCAGGGTTCAAACCCCACTGGAGAGGCAGATTTTCTTTGACTCAAATGGGAAACCAGTTTCGACCGCTCTTGATGAAGTCAGGAGGACGCGAAGGACCGACGAAGTCGACAGGAGAGAGGAAGTTTTTGAGACCAATGATGAGACCGCCCCTCTCTACAGCAGGGTTGTGAAGCCCTCCAATGATAGAGAAGAGAGAGTCACGAGGGGCGGAGCTGAGGATTTGGTCGGTCACAAGACCAGCATTCACCACAAGGACTGGAATATTGCCATGCCCGATGAGCTGGTTCAGGTGGAGCAGCATCATCATCATCATTACCAACCGACGGGCCCAAAGCAAGTCCAGCCCCCGGCCCAAGTCGTATCGGGTCCGCAGAACAAGGAAAGGTGGGCACGAGATTTGTTTTCGCAGTTTCAAACGTTCTTTCGCGACATGGAAACGACCGTTTCAGATTCATAACCGGCCTGAACAACTTCATGTCGGTCATCATGGAAAAAGCCAAGCCGCATTCCATATTGATCGGCAGCATGAACGAAATAGACGAGGCAGTTCAGAAGGAGAAGGTGGGTCTTCATTTATTTGTCGTCATTTTATTTATGTTTATGTTTTTTTTTTGTTTGTTTGTGATTTCTGCAAACCGATTGCCATCGAGTTTTGTCGATCAGTTTTTTTTTAACCAAACCTAATTTTAACGATCGATCCCTTCAAGACAAAACTCCAGGAGCTCCAGGCGATGATGCCGTCCATCAAGACGCTCGTCGGGAAGCTGGAGCTCATGCAACACGACCCCGACTGGAGCCAAAACACGAAGGCATTGAGTTGGTTACAAAGTTACAACAATACGAATCATAATTGCATTACGACATTCGTAATTACATTCCAGCCAATCATAAAAGTTAATATTCAGTAATATATTATTATTATTATTATTATTAATCGGCCTAAACCATTTAAAGTATGCAATGCTAGTAAGAGGTCACTGACTACAAATTCTAAGCTAAAAGACTGTGTGAGAACTGGGACAAGGCCATGCAGGACATAAAAGATCGACAGATGGAACTGGTGGAGATGAAGGACGACGGGCTGAAGTTCGACGAGGAGATCGAGGAGCTCGAGAGGAAGATGAGTCTCTTCAGGAGCAGCAGCAACAACAACAACAACAACATGCAGGTTTGTCAAGCGACTCCATTGGACTCATTATTTTATTTGTATTTGTCAGTATGTTGTCGTCGTTTTTGTCGTTGGTGTTGTTGTTGTTGTTGTTGTTGTTGTTGATGTTGTTGATGTTATTGTTGTTGTGTTGTTGTTGATGTTATTATTATTGATGTTGTTGTTGTTGTTGTTGTTGTTGTTGTTGTTGTTGTTGTTGACGTTATTATTATTGATGTTGTTGACGTTATTATTATTGATGTTGTTGTTGTTGTTGATGTTATTGTTATTGATATTGTTGTTGTGCTGTTGTTGTTCCAAACTCCACAAAGGAAGTCCTTTACAAAAAATGGAACTGACTTAAATGCTGCAAGGAACTCTTCAAAATGATTAAGACTGTTAATCACTATCATCATCGCCACCGTCGTGCATCATCACTCTTGTTGTTTCCACTGTTATATCAGTGCAGTTGTCGAACGTAGAGCATTGTCGTTCCAGTTGAACGACCTCCGCAACCACGTGGAGTCCGTCGACGATCTCTGCCTCAGGCTGGTGAACAAGTACCCGGCAGATGATCCAAAGAAAATCCAGTCCCTCGTCAACAAAATGAGGAGCAGGTGGCACCAGCTCTCCGGGTTTGTCCTAGCACCAGTTTTTTTTTCCAGCACTTACTTGCGATTAGGTTAACAACTTGTCGGGGTTTATTTTCTGCATTTGCGCATTTAAGTTAACTTGCTGTACTTATAGTGCTGTACTGCATTGTGCGAATGTTTATCAAGTATTGTATATACAATATGTCCCAAAGGAATGAATGACAAGCAATATTTCATCCACACGTTGTGAAGCTCTTACTCTTGCATGCAGGCACGAGACCACCCCTGAGGACGATGCAGAGTGGAAGTTCAACCTGGACACCAAGGACCTCCAACTGTGGCTCACCCGGGTGGAGTTGATCCTCGGCAACTTGTCCGAGAAGGAAGGCAAAGTGTCCGGAGTGTCGGAGAGAAACCATTTGAAGACAGCAGCTGAGGTTGGAAACCTGCAGAGCTTCGAGTTGTTCTTGTAGACCAAGCACACTTTGACGTCCTATTGTTTTTTTTTGTTTTTTTGTTTTTTTTTTAATAAATTGTATTTTTAATAAAAATCGTAATTTATGTTATTTTTTATAAAAAATAGTAATATATGTTATTTTTTTATAAAAATCGTAATTTATGTTATTTTTATGAAAATCGTAATTTGTTTTAAAATCTCCAAAGAAGTCCAAAGTCGAATTAAAATTTAATTAGATGCCTGGATTTCAAACTATTATTTAGGAATAAAACAATAAAAGTTAAAAAAAATAGAAAAAAATGGCTTCAAACTCCACAGGATTTGAAGAGGGAAGTTGTGGACAAAAAGGCTTTCATAAAGTCGCTGTCTTCGACAGCCAATCAGATCGTCGACCAGGCCCGAGATCCTGACGCGCCCTCTCAAATTCAGGGTCAAATAAACGACGCCAGTAGCAGATGGAAGAGGGTCAAGAATGAGCTCGACGACCTCATGTTCGTCTGCTCGTGTTTTACATTTCACCTAAAAATAGATGATTGGAATTTTGATAGAGAAGTATATCTTTTCGAGCTGCACTAAATTTTAACCATCCCAAATGATATTTCAATTTCAAGTTTTGGCATCCTCAGCTTGAAACTGTCAGAGCACCAACAGCAGCAGCACCAACAACAACAACAACAGCAACAACAGCAGCAGAGCTCGATTGGTTTTGAAGTCTCGTCAAGAGATTCGACTCTCAGGAGGAACAACCAGAAACTCTTCGAGCAGCTTCTGGCCACCAGGAGCATCGAGGACGCTCTGACCAACCAGCCACCCATCTCGGACGAACTCCACAATGTCAGAGCACAAAAGGCTGCCTTCCAGGTATTGAATGAGAGGCCATGGCAAATGGTTGAAGGTAGAACAATGATGACGACAACAACATCATCAATAATAATGATAATAATAATAATAATAATAATAACAATTATAAAGATCTTGCATTAATTAATACAGTTTATTAAAAAATACAAAAAATAATAATTGGTCACTTCGTCCATGTCACTCGTCCTCTCAGAGCTTGCTGGACAGGATCAACGATCAGCGGCCTTACGTCTTGTCCACCCTCGAACGAGAGAAGAACTCTGCTGACGACAAAGGTCAGGGTTCGTCGTTTATTTATTTATTTATTTATTTATTTATTTAGTTAGTTGTTTATTTCGATTTTATGCAACGCACATTATCTAGAGTAATGCAATCAATTAGATTAACTACATTTATTCATTTAAAATTATTGTTTTTAATCATCAATTAAAAATATTGATTGGTTAGAATATTGTATTGTTTAGAATAATATATTATTAATTAATGTTATTATCAATTAGGATATTCATTATTTATATTATATTATTTAGAGTTTAAAATTATTTAGAGTGATCTCATTTCGATGTCTTCCTCCAGCCAAAGAACTGTCGAAGGAGCTCGAGAAGAAGTGGATTCGCATTCAAAAAATGTCTGCCGACCGGGCGATAGAGCTGGACGCGGCCATAGAGGTGGGTTGAGGGATAGAATAGGGATTACTGATTATTACTAAGTTGAAGGTCACAATTACTAATTATTATATGATTACTAACTATTGCATGATTACTAATTTATTACATGATTACTATTTATTACATGATTACTAATTAATTGCATGATTACTATTTATTATATGATTACTAACTATTGCATGATTACTAATTTATTACATGATTACTATTTATTACATGATTACTAATTAATTGCATGATTATTAAATATTACATAATTAATTCTGAATAATGACTGTATCGATTGACCTTGATCCTGGTATTTACACTTCTGGTTGTAAAGCATTTTTACGATCACTCATTCTGGAGCATTGGGTAATGTTTGTTATCTTAAGTTATTGCAATTATTAAACATTAAAGTTATGGTGAGATTTGAATGTTTTACAAATTGCATAATTTATTATTTTATTATTTAAAATTTGTTATTTTAGGAGCACTCCAAATAAACTCTTAAAAAAAAAATATTTATAATTTAATTATAATTTTGTACATTTCTCCTAGAAAATGACAATCCTCCAAGTCTCTCTGGATGATTTGAACCAGCACTTGTCTCTGATGGAGGCAGAGTCCGCCTCTTGGCTGTCAGTTCCCGAACTGGTAAAGACAGGGGACGTCCAGAGGGAGATCACGGCCGTGCAGGTGGTTGCTGCTTTCCTTTGTCTGACTTTATCGTCGTTTTCGTGCAACTGTGAATTAATTTTTAACTGTTAAATGATAACAATGTGATTCCTTATCATTACCACTGCACTTAGGCATTCCAGCATAAGATTGCCCCGATACAGGGCGAGGTCGACCAGTGCAACGATGCGGCCAATCAGCTCGGAGACGTTGTCGCGTCTCATCGCATCGTCACCATGCTCGAGGATGTGACCAGAAGGTTGTTTTCTGCTTTGTATTTTGCTAATTTATTGAACGTCTCGTGCACCTGGTATCAGGTGGAGGTTTAAGGCTTTACAATCGCCCGACCTTTCCGATGTCGGGTGGCACCCCTGCCTGAGGGTGCTCCATGGTGGGGCCAGGTTGCGAACATGATGCGTGACGACCTTTGTTTTTTGCCAGTGCACGCACAACAACTCTATGAAATAGCTTGTCGATTGACACCTAACGATATTTTGCGGGCAGTCGTTTTTGTTGCTTGTTGCATGTTGCGATGTTGTGCCATGTAGTTTCAGTCTTTTGTAAATCATCGGCTGTCGTCAACTTCCAGGTGGAGAAATCTTCAGCTGGCAACGGAGGAGAGGCTTTCCAGTCTCCAGAATGTGTCGAAGAGGCACGGGTCCTTCTCACAGCACATCCTTACAGGTGCTAATGATGATGGTGGTAATGATGATGATGGTCTTCTTATGGAAACTTTACATGCCTGCTCGAAGTTTCTATCCTATTATTGTTATTATTGTTGTTGTGTTGAAAGTTATTATTATTATTATTATTATTGTTATTATTATTATATTACTACTACTACTACTACCATTATTATTATTATTGTTATTATTATTTTTTTTTTTTTTTTTACTATTATTATTACTTACA
>MPNW01000554.1:43575-68177 GCA_011800805.1 Hirudo medicinalis
TACTATCATTATTATTATTATTGTTTAATTATAATTATTATTATTATTAATATTATTATTAATATTATTTATAAATTAACTATTATTATTATATTATATCATCATCATCATTCTTCTTCTTCTTCTCCATTGTCACTAATCACAGCACCTCTAATCGATGTCTAATCGATGTTTGTAGCTTCCGTCTCCTATCCTTGGGAGAGAGCAGTGACTAGCAACAACGTGCCTTACTACATCAAGTAGGAGTGATTCAGTTGTAGTTGTCGATCAGTCGATCGCATGCTATAGCAATAATAAATTTTTTTTTAAATCCTTAGTTGTTGTTCGGGAATGTGGTTACTGGAATTAATTGAATAATTTAATTATTTATTTATTATTATTATTATTATTATTATTATTATTATTATTATCATCATCATTGCCTAACTTTTGACCCTTGATTCAATGAGCGCTGATGCAAACATAGCAACACAACTTTGTATCTTAAGATCTTCGCATCCATCGATTGTATCTCCTCTGATGTTTTGTATCGGTCGATTGTATCTCCTCTGATGTTTTGTATCGATTGATTGTATCTCCTCTGATGTTTTGTAACGGTTGATTGTATCTCCTCAGCCACTCCCTCCAATCCACCCACTGGGACCACCCTGAGATGACGAGGCTGGTTGAATCTTTAAGTGAGTTCCATTGACCAATTGATTACATTATTTAGCATTACACGACATTACATTACGTCTTAGTGATTACATTAAGGTGTTTTGATGTTTGTCGTAAACCTTTATCGTTTACCTCTTGCGCACGTACGATCGGTCGTACTTTACCTGTCGACGCTTTCAGGTGGATTCGACGAGGTGAGATTCTCTGCCTACAGGACTGCCATGAAGCTGAGGCACCTGCAGAAGTCCTTGCATTGTGAGTTGGATGATTTCATCGGATGTTGCGACTTGATTGATTTCGTTTTGATTGACGATTGAATCTCCGTCGAACGCGTTCTTCGAGTGGGGGTCTTGTCGATGGTTCGGTTTTTAAGCTTTCAATTTCAAGGCTGCTGCTGCTGATGATGATGATGATGATGGTGATGATGATGATGATGATGGCAGCTGGATCAATTATTGATCATGCAATGAATTAATTCCCTAACCATTCCTTCCTTCAGTGGACTGCATCTCCTTAGAGAACCTCACTGTCTGCCTCAACTCCATCCCTGACATGAAGTACGGAAAGAATTTTCCGTCGTTGTCCTCGTCGCCGTCGTCGCCTCTGAAGCCGGAGAGAACGGAAGAAGCCATCTCCGTGTCCAAGGTTTCCACGAACAACACCGTCATCAGCGGCAGTTCCTTTGACGGAACGCCGACCTCGAGTTTGGATCGAACCAAGAGTTTCAGGAGGGGCGAACGGCTTGTGGGAGTCGTAGAAATCGCTGCCTGCCTTCGCCTCTGTTTCGAGAGTATGCATTTTTCTGCTGCCTCGTCTCGGTCTCAGAAGGACGGCAGGAAGGATTCGACGGACAAGAAGGTCGGGGAGGTCCGGGGCGTCTCGGACGTGTCGAGCGTCAACGTTCCCCTTTCCATGGATTTGGTCCTTAACTGGCTGCTCAATGTTTACGACAGGTGGAGAGTCGAGATTGACGATCGATTTCATCGACACGTTCTTAGGAATTTTTTTTCCTTTTAGCTCGAGAAACGGCGTGACAAGGTTGTCCTCTTTCAAGACGGCTCTGGTGCTCATGTGCAACGGATCCCTCGAGGAGAAGTACAAATGTTAGACTTCCCGACATTGGTTGTCAAAATTTAATAATTAAAAAAAAAAAACTATATTCAAGAGAATTAACTGAATAATATCTTTTAAATCATTGAGAGTAAAGATTTTATTTTTCATTTAGAGTAAATGATTTGTGATTTTTTATGTGAATTTTTATGAATTTCATTTCAGACCTGTTCAAGTTGTCGTCCGGCGAAGAAGGTTTGGTCGACAAGTCTCGACTGACGAGGCTGCTGAAGGACTGCATCTTCCTCCCGAAACAACTCGGAGAGGTCGCCTCCTTCGGGGGCACCAACGTCGAACCCAGCGTGACCAGTTGCTTCGACAAGGTTCGAAAATAGGATTTATGTCTTGTATATTATTATGAATCTAAACTAACCTTAACCCTAACCTCTTAACCATGACCCTGACCTCTTAAACTTGACCCTTGACCTCTTAAACTTAACCCTTAACCTCTTAACCTTAACCCTAATCTCTTAACCCCAACTTCAGAGCGGAGACAAGACAAGCATCTCGGAGAAAGATTTCCTGAACTGGATGAAGCTGGAGCCACAGTCCCTGGTCTGGATTCCGGTGCTGCACAGACTCAAGGATTCGGAGGACGCAAGGCACCACGTCAAGTGTCAGTGTTGCAAACAACTCCCTCTCAGGGGGTTGAGGTCAGTTTAACTATTCTTGTTGTCTTCATCATCGATGTCGTTGTTGTTGTTGTTTTTGTGCAATCATATTTATTTAATTGTTTATTATTATTATTATTATTATTATTAATAAATTAGTGCAAATTAATTTATTTACAAATTACAACCAGTTGTTGAATGTTAAGCGATGGTTGTCTAGAAGTGCAGTTACAAGTGCAGGTTGGCCGAACGGAATGGGCTGCTTTCCTGCATGCGGTCGCAATAGCAACGGTCGTAATGCATAGCGTTCGCAACCCGGCCTGCACCGCCAGGGAGCGCCCCTGCCAAGGGCATAATGTAGGTCAATTAACCTTCTCATCCCGTTCGGATGCACGAGGCACTCAAAAGTTCGGCTAAATAAAAAATAAAAAAGTAGAGCGTCTGTCGTTCGGTCCTTAGATTGTATTGTTTCTAGGTCGACCAGTAGAAACTTTTTATTTCCTACCTCGACCAGGTACCGATGTCACAAGTGCTTCAGCTTCGACTTGTGTCAGGACTGCTTCTTTGCCGGGAAAACGACGAAGAACCACAAGCTGAGTCACCCCATGCAGGAGTATAGCAACGAGGTTCGCATTTCAATTCGTTAAATGGCTTGTTACTAAATTTATTATTATTATTATTATTATTGTTGTTGTTGTTGTTGTTGTTGTTGTTTATTATTGATGTTATTATTATAACATTATTATTATTATTATTATTATTATTATTGTTTATCATCGATGTTATTATTATTATAACATTACTGTCACCATCATCATCATCGTCGTCATTATTATTATTATTATTATTACATCATTGAGTTATTGTCGTTACGAGGCATGATCATCGATCTGTCGATATTTCCTTGACATAACCGATGCACTTAATGACTCGACCTACATACAGACCACCTCGAGCGAGAACGTGAGGGACTTCACGAAGGTCTTCAAGAACAAGTTCCGCTCGAAGAGGTACTTCCAGAAGCACAGGAGGATCGGGTACCTCCCCGTCAAGATCTCCCTGGAGAGTGGCGAGGATGATGATGAAGAAGATGACGAGTTAGCTTTTATTTATTTATTTTCAAGTGGTGGTGGTAATGGTGGTAGTGGTGGTGATGGTGGTAGTGGTGGTAATGGTGGTGGTAGTAGTGGTGATGGTGATGATGATTGTAGCTATCTCCTCAAAACACATTGGATGACTCAACACTTCTTCAGAGAGGCATCAACTCGTCATCATTGAAGAGGTTATTAAGTTTTCATTTTTACCAATTACAGTGTCTGGTTATGACGTTTGTTATAATTCCACGCATAAATTATGTTAATTGTTGTTATTCTATTTTCAGCCATCCTGACGTCTTCCAGTCGCACTCTGAAGAGTGGGTTGAATAAATTAATGATTTATTATAAACAGTTGAATAAATCAGTGATTTATTATAAACAGTTGAATAAATCAGTGATTTATTATAAACACTTGTCCTCACAATAAAATAGCACCATGCTTATCTCTCCATCTTTTGAAAAACACATGCAATTAATTATCATCATCATCATCATCATCATCATCATCATCATCATCATCATCGTCATCGTCATTATTATTATTATTATTATTATTATTATTATTATTGTTACTACTATTACATTATTATTATCATTATTATTGTTATTATATAATACTATTGCCCGTCCTCACAGAATTACAGACGAGCACAACTTGATTGCGCAATACTGCAAGAGTCTCAAGGGGTCGAAGGCCGATGCCGAGGTTTGAATTTATTTGGCGACCGGGTGGGTGGTCCGAAGCCGCAGACTTTAAACAAACGTTGCTCTGTTGCTCAACTTGTTGACTTGTTTTTGTGAATCGTTTGAGTTGTTGTTAATGAATTTATAATGCATCGTAAAATCGCGATGCATTTTGCATTACAGCCCTCGAGTCCGCTTCAGATTTTGAAGAAACTCGACGCAGAACGGAGAGAAGAGGTGGAGGAAATGATCAGAGACCTTGAGAATGAAAACAAGTCAGTTTGTGATGGTGATGATGATGATGATGGTGGTGATGATGATGTTGATGACAGTGCCGAGAAGGAAGTTATGATGGTGATGATGTTGACTAGTGGTGGTAGTGGTAAGCATGATGCTGCTAATTTAAGATGGTGACGATTATTTCAAACTTGTTACATGTCGCCAATAACATTCATCCAATCTGCCTCGCCACCAGAAACTTGAAGGCCGAGTACGAACGTCTGCTCAGGGGGCGAGGCCTTCCGGGAAGGTCGAGAAACGGCTGGAGCGAACACAAGTCGCCGTCGCACGTCGACGACGATGCCAAGAGGATCGAGAAAAAGCTCCAAGTCTTGGACGAGAACAATCAGCATCTGCAGAACGAGTTGTCGCAGTTGCAAGGAATGAATGTGAGGGAAAGTCGCTAAGTGCAATGTGAAACGTCGATCTTTGAACGCTTCGACCGGCGATTTAAAATTAACATTATAAATTAACTATTATTATTATTTATTTTCAAACGAATCCCTCGCTGAACCTTTCTGCTTCCTCAGGTCGGAGAGGACAGGAGCGTTTCCATGGCAACTCGATCCTCGAACTTCAGAGAATTTCACAAAGGTCTTTGTTTTTGTGAATTTTCGTTTCACTTTCGATGAACTTGACCTTCGACTGCCGTTGTTGTCGAGTTGGAGGTGCTTTTTAACATATCAGTGTTGATGCTGATGTGAACTTCAGTATGACTTTATGAAGATTATTATTATTATTATTATTATTATCATTATTTGATATTAATTCTTTATTTATTACGATGCTGGTGATGGTGATGATGATGATGACAGTCTTTTAATTTTCAGACAACGGAATCAGAGAATTGGAGCTGGACCGGATGCTGCAGAAACTGCAAAACGACGACTTACCTGTCAATCCAGGTTGATCCGTTGAAGTTTACAATGTTTACAATGTTTACAATCATGCTCAGCATCTCACCACAAGAGTTGCAATCTCAGAAAGACAAAAACAAATTGGAGCTTCACAGGTGAGCATCTGAAGACGAATGTAAGAATGTTGGTTTCATCGATTTTCAGGCGAAGCAAACGTGTCCAGTCTGTTCAGAGAGGTGGAGCAAATAAACAGGGCCGTTGAGACGTTGGTCGACATAATGACCGAAGGGGAGGGAGACGACCTAGACCACGGGGACAGGACCGATCGGGCAAAGCCGCCCACCCAAAAAGGAGGTGCAAAATTTGACTGAGGTCTTATTGGCTGGGCTTGATTGATGACATGTTAACATTGTTCCTTGGTGCTTGACTATAACATTTGACCCCCCCCCCAAAAAAAAAAAACATGGTGGAGATGTTGCTGGAACTTGTTATTAATAACTTGCTGTCAACATATCTGAGCTCCTGTTCGTGCTTCATTCATCCTTCTGTGGAATTCAAACCGCTGTCTCTCTGGATTTTACTCATTCATTTTTACGTCGGTCGCTCATATTGCTATCTTTCAATCCGCTGCGAAGATTATTTTCGTGTTTGCAGCAAAAGAGATGGCGAAGATCCTTTGAGCGACATCAGTAGTCGTTGCGCTCGAAGATGGTAGAATTCGTCTTCTCTGGACTGGCTTAGTGCTGCTGGAAGCGACTCTGAGCTCGTCTCTCGTTACCGTCTCCTCCGCATATTTTTCCACCGCAAAAGCAAATGCTTTGCCGCTGTTCTCCGTTTGCCGTCTGCTTTTAAAAGTCGTAGCCGATTGAGATTCCATCATATCTTAAAATTGAAAGTTTGTCGTGGTGGACAATGTTTGTGACGTGCGTCGTGCTAACTTAACACCCCTATTTAAGCCGTGCGTTTGAAATGCACGCGAAAGAGTTTGTTGCTTTTAAATTTCTCGGCGGAAACAACAATTCGCGTCTTTAAGTGCATCTTTCAGTCCAGTGCCTTCCATTGATCACTTAAACTATCGAGTTAACAATTATTGATCACCAATCGCTCGATCAACTTCTAACCTCTCCAACCAATATCGCACGCTTGAAATTGTTTTCGCTTCGATCGTCCGGTCGGGCACAGACCTTCCTCGTCGGACGACTCGATGATAACTATGCTGGAGAAACCATTCGCTGAGTTTGCAAACGTACTTGGATGAGATTTTGTTTTGTGTTTTGAACTCACTTGATGCGTGTAATAAATTAATTTAAAAAAAAAATTAGTAAATTAATAAAGACGTTGAAACCGATTTAACCCTCATTTTCGTTTTCATTTCATTTTGTCTTCGCACGAGCGACAGCCGTCATCATCATTACCTCAAATTTATTTCTAATTTTGCCGCTGCCTGTCGTTTTGAAATACAACAGAAATAAGTAAAATGTAGAATTTATTCCTTCAAGCTTATCTTGCTTATGAAAACTCTAATAGAAGTAAAAAGCTCGGACACCATGCGCGAACGATCGGCAAAACTGCTTCGGCACTCGAGAAGATCAGCCGACGGCCGGTGTGATCCTCACCGCATCCTCGAACCCCTGGCGAGTCGTCTCGGAGCAAAGTTCAAAAGGTCGTTCAAAAAATCGGGTTGCGGCAAATCCGGGCTCGTGAGGTCAGCTGTTTGTTCAGAAATTCATAAAAGTTTTGGGTCGACAGGGGAAAAAAAATCGTCCGACAAAATCCGGAACGTCTTGGAGGTGGCTCCCGGGGTGGAACCTCCCGTCGACACGAGCGGTTTGTGGGATTAAGGAATTTATATAAAGCACTTTATGAAGGAAAACTACAAAAGATGGGTTGTTGCAATTGTCTGTTCAGAGGGGTGGCCTTCCAAAAAATGTCTGATTGGAGGACAGCACGTTCGAATGGTTGCGCGATATGTAGACCGCCCTGCTCTGCTGCTGCAGGGGGTAAGGTGCCGTCGACGCTTTTTGGGGGATGGGTACATTGAAAGACTGGGGGACGTTCTGACTCGGGTAATTGTAGATAGACAGTCCGGGCTGACCAGTAAACATCATTGGCTTTTGAAGACCAGAATTGAGATAGGACTCCTCCGGGCCAAAGTCGGGCAGGCGAAGGTCGGCCCGAGACGGATATCCGGGATACTGCAGGCAGTCTTCGGGCATCGGAAGATCGTGCTGAGGATCGGAAATGTTGTTCGAGTTGCCCGTGCCTAAGTCCATGATGTCAGGAGACCTGGCATTTGCGACGTGGAACCCGTCGCCAACATCGGGACTGAAAAGCAAATTTTTATGGAATTCCTCGATTGCTAGCATACTTTAAGTAAGGTTTCTTTTTATTAGCGATTATTAAATTTATTAACAATTAATTATTAATTTTTATCATTTATAATTTTATATTATATTGAAAATCGTATTTAATTCTAATATCCATCAATATTTCATCTATTTTTATATCATATATTTATATTACATCGATAATCACATTTAAATCTAACATCCATCGACTTCTTAGATCAACATTCGAATTTAAAAACAGCCGCTAAAAATTACGTATTTTGAAAAAGTGTGAAGTGAATCATTAAGTAAAAACAAGTTGAATTGAACTCGATGTGTGCACTGCACTGCCAGCCACTGACCTCGCCATGGAACCAAACCTTCTGCTCCTGCCTTCCTTGTGCGATCTCCAAGGTTTCGTCATGCTCTCTAATACTGACGGCGCCACGTACGTGAACCCCTGGTCGAGGATGAGAACCCGTTGTCAATAAAACGTTGACGGCGATCAAAACTGAACGACACGAGTAACCGAAATGTTAAAAAAATATTTAGAAAGGAAGGAAAAAGTGGATGAAAGACAAAAATTAACAACTTGCTTTAACATTATTGTGGGCATTAATATCATCATCATCATCATCACCACCATTCATCATCATCACTACCATCATCATCAATCATCATCATCATCACCACCACCACCATCATCATCAATCATCATCATCATTCCTGAAAAAAAAAGGGGCACTTGTTGTAGGAATTTTTAATGAGCACTTTAAAGCCAACCTGGAAGACCTGGTTGACACTTTCGCTGAGAGCACTGTCGTCGGGAGAGTCGACGGGAGTCTGGTGAGTGAACTTGGAGTCGAACTGACTCACGTCGAGCTCGTCGTTCTGGAACGAAAGTCGCCGGTTAAAATTTCAACAATCCACTCGTTGACATTCGACCGCTCGACTTTAGTTATTTTAGGACGCGACGACGACGCAAAACCGGCCACTCACGAGGATGGGTT
This sequence comes from Hirudo medicinalis, assembly GCA_011800805.1. NCBI lineage: Eukaryota > Metazoa > Annelida > Clitellata > Hirudinida > Hirudinidae > Hirudo > Hirudo medicinalis. The sequence goes on from MPNW01000554.1 coordinate 52,208, forward strand.
TGAAAGGAGGATCGAGTCTCTTTTCAATGACGGCCGTCCAGTCGATGTTTCTGAAGAAGGGATGGGACTGTGGATGAAAGACAAAAACTAACAACTTGCATTAGCGTTATCAGAGGCATTAATAACATCATCATCATCACCACTAGCATCATCGTCGTCTGAAGGATCAATAACATCGGCACCATCAACGTCGTCATCTTTACCGATGGTTACAATTATAGATTCCAGATCGTCATCGATGATACAAAGCAATTTCAAAACATCAACGAAGCTCCACGTCATCACCTTGATTGGTTCTGCATCTTCCAGACCTGATCCCAACCTCTCGGAAATGTTCTTCTTGAGCAGCTACAGAATCAACAGAACGTCGTCCGAGTCGTTCGTTAGAATTCAAATGAGTTTTTTTTTTTTTAAAGAGTTAAATGCAGAATAAGTTTAAATAATCACAAAAACATTTAAAAACGATCGAAATCCATAAAGTAGCATCTGCAAGGCGTCGTTACCCTCTTGAGCAAGAGCTTTGCTTCGTGCGTCAAGTACGGGGGAAGGGCGAGTTTGGCCCTGAGGATCTGAGGTTCAAAATTGAAATCACGACACGTTACGCAACGAGACAACGACCGACAACAAGAAATAGCGACACCTTATCGATTGTCTTTTTCCTGTTCTCGGCTGTGAACGGGGGCTGAAAGTTGTTCGGAGTGGAATGACAAATTAATCAGCTATTTTGGCAATTTTAAGAATATTCAATAAAATAATCAACAACATTTGCAAAACATTAAAATCTCGTATCTCTTGCATCGATAAACTTCAAATCTCATCATGGAACCATGGCAGAATTTCACGAATCATGACCGAGCAACAAGGACAACAAGGTTGACAAACCACAACAAAACAACAACAACAACAACAACAGCAACAACAACAGCAACAACAACAGCAACAATAACAATGACAACAATGACAACACAAGCATCCACTATGAAGAAACAAGAAAGAAAACAAATCGAAGTCGAAACTGACGGCTCCTGTAAGCATGTCGTACATGAGAGCCCCCAGGCTCCACCAATCCACTGCCTTTCCATGTCCGCTGTGCACCACTATCTCGGGAGCCCTGGTTGGTTCAGTTTGTAGCCACGGTGATGGTATGATGAAAATGGTGGTGATGATGATAGTGGTGGTGGTGATGATGATGACAATGACAATTGTGGCGATGACGTCGTGATAAGATGCAGTGTGACGAACGATAAGGCTCGCCATGACGAGTAATGCTTACATGTATTCAATGGTACCACAGAAAGTGTGGGTGAGGGAACCATCCTGGACGGACTCCTTGCAGAGACCAAAGTCGGTCAACTTGACGTGACCTGAAAGTTTTACGAGATCTAAGTTCGAACGGTCTTTTGTCGGGTTGCATTTTGCTCATCGGTCTCGGTCATGTCGACTGCCAGCACGTGCAGACCGACAAACTCGGTGATGATAAAAGCCGAAAGTTAATTAATGAAGAGATAATCCGACGACCGAAAGATTGCACTCGACCAAAACAATTAATACGATTGAAGATCATCTCTTATCTTAAACAGGGCGACGCGTCATCCCGACGTCGATCGACGTTCGGATCATTCGATTAACAAACATGGATCTGATGAATTTAGTCCAAATTCCTTGAAAACTCCAACGTCCTCTTTCAAAAAACAACCCGCCTCACCTTGAGTGTCGAGAAGGACATTTTCGGGCTTCAAGTCCCTGTAGATGATGCCGTGCCTGTGCAGGTGCTCGATGGCCAAGGTGATTTCTGCCAGGTAAAAACTGCGAAACAAGTAAGAAGTGAAACTGTAAATATGAGTCGAGTGGATGCTAATTCAAGCACTGAATTCAAAAACTGAAGAAAGAGGAAGAAAAAGAGGGAGGAGCCAACCAAATCAAACTAAGAAGGTAAACAGACTAAAAAGGTCACCCGACTGAAAAAAACCTCGATCTTCGACCCGACATAAACGAACGTCTGCAACAATCTCGTCGTGCTCCATAAAAATGAAAACCCCGTTCCACACCCACCATGCCGTGTCCTCCATAAAGATTCCTTCCTTCTCCAGCTGCATGAACAGCTCGCCACCGCAAAGGTATTCGAGGATCAGGTACAGTTTTCCGCCAGTTTGGAAGGCATAGATCAAGTCCACGATGAAAGGGTGCTAAAATACGGGCAGGCAAAATGTCAAAGGGCAAAGGTTAAGGTTGCTGGTAATTATTCATGCATTATTAACGAAATTCATTTGAATTAGGGACTGATGTTATTATGATCTAACCTAATAACTTCATTACAATGTTATATTAATAACATTATGTTGATAACATTATATTCTAATATCTAATGTAATAATGACTCGATAGTGAAACAATTTTTACATTTAAAATAATAATATTTTACATTTACGCCCGTAACTTATTTCACGAGTAGTCGTAAATGGCCACCACCTTAACTGCTTCTAGTATGTTCCTCTCGGCTCTCGTGTGGGCCGTGTCCTTCGCATTCCGGACGATGGATGCCTAAAATGTGATTTTTATACGAACCAAAATTAATGTCATCGATCAATTCGAGGACGTCTGCATTAATCCCGCTCAGGACTCGAAAAATATTTTCATTTGCACAAAAAAAACTGCAAATGACGAATTGAAAAATTGTCGCTCGTCGAGCATTTTTATCGTATCATCATCGAACGTCTTTCATTCTTGAAATCTGAAAACACGTCGAGATTCGCATCGTCCACGAGTCAAAAAATCATCGGCTATAATTTCTTGCCAATAAGAGCAGGTATGCAATGAAGATATATTTTAAAAATACAAGCAACCAGGTCTGCTCGAGAAGTGATGAATAAAAAGAAAGAAAAATAACTAAGACGACCTTTTTCAAAACTTTCATGGCAAATATTTCGCCAGACTTCTGACCGTTGATTTTTCTCACCAAGAAGACCTGAGCATCAAAGGAAAGCCATTAAATGGCATTCAATTTACGACAACTCACATTATTGCTCTCACCTTTCCATATCCGCCTTTGCCCAAGAGCTTCAGCAGTTCAAAATCTTGAGGCTTCGCTTTCGGTTGTCCGGGATTTATTGGAAATTCTGAAAGCTCCAGAGTCTCCAGATCTCCACTTCTTTATTACGAACGAGCACCGCGATAAATTACAATAATCATGAGTCTCAAATCATTATATTGTAAATAGGTTTCTTTATTGTTTCCAGCAAGTACAACTTAATAAGTTTACATAAGTCCTACATGACGAATTACAACATGAAAATGATTGGATGTCACTCACTGTAAATAAGGATTTGGCATCTTTCTTTCCAGATCCTACATTCAAATAGCAACATTAATTGATTAAAATACTGTTAAAAAGAAAGACGTGCAAGTTTTATAAGAAAATTACAAATTGAGGCACAAAAATTCTATGTATGTTTTTTCTGCAACATGCTCTACGTGAAACATGAATTTGAATTTGCTTTTCGAATTTGTTTTGCTTACTTCAACTTTACTTTCGCCGATGTTCAACGGTTCCTCGTCGGATCCCTCGGAATCTTTTCCATCTTGCTCATTCAACTCAATGTGGAAAAGTTCTGCGTTGGCCATCTTTACCACCACCCAGCCATACAAACCGAAAAACTCGATTTAACTACGCAGATCCACCTCGATTCACCATCCAATTCCAGGGAACTCGCGTAAAACTCACGACTTACTCTCAGAGCCGGCGACCACCGAACGCCGAAATTTGTTGGCTTCTTAATATAACAATTGATCGCGAGTGGTCAAATATAATTAATTATTGGACAGAATTTATTTTATTTATTAAAATCTTCCTTAACTAAATTACGTTCGTTTGTCTAAAGTTGGTACTGCTGAGTAACCTTGACTCTGACCCAACTATCACTAAAGTGATTATTGCAGAATAACAACATAACAACCCTGCAAAAAAAAATCTAGGCCACTGATAATATTCTTGGCTTAATGACTCTCATTTTCCATTTACCAGTCGTTTATTTTTGAATTTCGTTTAAGAAACCTGTTGTATTTAGCCGAAAACGTGAATGGATCTTGTTTGGCTCTCCCTATCTGGACTTCGTTTGAATTTCTCATGAAGAACATATTTTTCCTTCACACAGAACGTGTTTTCGGATGGGTAAAACTTCCTCTTCATTTTCATTTGACTGGTCCTGTACTCAAGTACAATATGTGTAACGATGCCGTGCACGCAACTGAGGCAGGAATTTGTGACTGTCTGACATCATCCCCAACGTCAGTCATTTCGCCTCCACAATGAACTTCAATATACATTTCTGTTTGAACTTTTGACATCTCTGTTGTTGCCTGGAAGCCTACTTTAAACGGTTCTCTAAATGCTATGGTAGATATTGTAAACCATTTCAATGATAATGACATGAATCCGAATCTGATCAAGACTGAACGCAGCTTTCCCTCCAATGGAAGGTAGTGTTTTATATTAATCTCAATGATGAATATCATGTATAAATTTGTGATAGTCTATCATTGATAGGAATAGAAGGGGATTAGGAAATGTGATTAAGTTTCATCATTCCTGAAAAAACGATATAAATTTAATTTTACAAAAAAACAACAAAGCATGCATTTGTAAAACCAGTTTAACACATGACCTCAGATCAACTCATGACCACTCGTAAAACATTTCAACATTATATGAGCGGTTTTTTTTTTATTTATCATCAACAAGTTGTTGCAAAACCAAATTGATATTTTTTAAAGATTGCACTAAGGTTTATTTAACGACATCTAATCTAAATTGAGAACTATTGCCTAAAATATCATGAACCTGGCTTCTGGCAGAATACTTTGCCAAAAAATAATGTAACCCACGCTCACATTCCACTGACCGAAAAAATTTCAACTGGATTATAGCTTCTTCCGTGTTCAAAATGTTTTAGTTAAAAATCAATCAAGCTATTAATTTAGAGTTTAAAATTATTGCAGTTGCAAAATTCTTAAAATTTTTGATCACTTCATCACGTGACGTACTAGTTGATGCGCGTGCGTAAATCTCTTGTTATTTTGTAGCCGGGGGTTTTTGTGCGACTGTATTTGAGAATTGCCTTGTAACCATCTCCAAATTGTTGTGTAAGTTTTTGGAGTGGCTTTTAAGTGATATTGTCTGGAACGCAAAAAGTTCATGAGCGATATTATGTGTCAGATAATCTGAGAAAGTTCCCGACTTCTACAAGTAGTTGTGTAATTTATTATTTGTTTATGAGCAGATGTAAATATGCTTTTCGAACTTAATAAGCGATGGTCGACATTTGTTGATGATAACATGAACTGACCCTTAGCGCTTAAATAACAATTCTCACCAAATAACAAAATTTGCTCGAGACTTTAGTTTGATGACACCACAGGGGCACATCGACTGTAAAACTATAATTTTACTGGACCTCAGTAAGCGAAAACTTGAACATACAGTTCAAGTAAATCAAAAATGTTTCTTGAGGATATCACTTCCTTTAAGCCAGAATTACCACTTAAAATGCAGTTGATTTGAAATAGAATCCACGCTAATTTAACTAAAACTAGTGTAATTTTAATTTCTTAAGCTGGAATTTTGGCAAATCAGTTACAATGGAGGACACAGACGGCACTGCTTCGAACAACAGGTTGAAAGCCTACAAATACAAAGGCAGGGACACAGAGTTGATGAGGAGAGGACGTGAGGAAGAAGGTGTCCAGTTGAGGAAGCAGAAGAAAGACCAATTGGTTAGTCACCATCCCCTTGAATTAATTGGTATTTCCTTTCTAAATTGATACTTCTTTTTTTTATTTGTTGGTTATCCATCTAGCACTTAGTTTAGAGTGTTTTTTGGACAGATTTTCAAGAAGAGAAATGTAGATGGTTTGCCTGATGACTCAGCACCGTCACAAGAATCTCTGGTCTCCTCAAACTCAACGGTTAGTAAGCTTTGCATCATATTTAAAGTTAAAGCATGCAATTGGTACATTTGGTGAAGTTTTATGAGTTTTGAATTCGTTTAGGATGGGTACGAAAGAAATATTTGGAATATGTGTGTGTGAACCATTCAGTTTAAAGAATGAAATGTTCGCTGTAATGCATTGCTGTCGTTTGAGCAGAAGTTCTATTGTTTTCTTTATCACGACATCATCTTCGATAACATCATCACTGCCAGTTCATCATCGTTATTTTCTCACCAGAATGTGATCACCGAGGAAATGCTTCGAGCCCTGTTCAGCGACGACATGGAACAGCAGTTGGATGCCACGCAAAAATTCAGGAGGCTCCTCTCAAAAGGTTTTAAACTCTCTTTTCAAATTCCAATTAAAATTCTCCTTCTCTGCGACCCTTCGTTGAGAGTCATCGTCTTGTCGATTCAGAACCGAATCCTCCGATAGACGCCGTCATCAACACGGGAATTGTCCCTCGTTTTGTCCAGTTGCTACAGAATCACACGTACAGTGCCCTGCAGGTTATGACTGCTCTTTCATAGTCTTCTCCACCTATTTAGGTGGCATCAGGAATCAAAAAAACTGCTTAAGGATTTTTTTTAGGAGATGTTTATCAATGTTTTTCTATTATTGTCATGTATTGCTCATTTGCTCAAAGATGACTGATTTTATCTCAATGAATTTTAATGCTTCACTCATCCTGCTAATGCTCAGTTTGGCAGCAACTTTTAGCTTATGAATATTCATGTCTCCTCGTTATTAATTCAAAGTAATGCCTTGCGATTCAGTTCGAAGCTGCCTGGGCCCTGACAAATATAGCCTCTGGAAATTCCTACCAGACCAGAGCGGTCATCGAGTGTGGCGCAGTTCCGGTTTTCATCCAGCTCCTCGGCTCGCCTCAAGAGGACGTCCAAGAACAGGTTGGCAATGACATCTGATGCATATTAATGATGTTATCGATGCATAATTAGGCTAATTGATATGCTTAACAGTAACTTTCTTGAGTGTCCAACGTAGTTGTTGATCCTACAAAATGATTCTCACTTCAGGCAGTGTGGGCTCTTGGCAATGTGGCAGGCGACAGCCCGGAGTGTCGGGATTACGTCATCAACGAAGGGATCCTCGTCCATCTCCTCCAGTAGACGGCTCTCCTTTCTTTTGTCGTTTCTTTTTCAAGGAAAACCTTACGGTCGTTTTTTTTTATTTAAATAGATTATTAGGCAAGTCGACGAAAATGTCCATGATGCGAAATGCGGTCTGGTGTCTTTCGAACCTTTGCCGAGGAAAGAACCCACCTCCAGATTTTTCCAAGGTGACGACATTTGAGTCGACGACTAGGTCTTGATGTTGGCCGTCTTTTTACTAATTAGGGAAGTTTAACCAGGTCTCTGCAGCTCTGCCGCTTCTTGCTCGCCTCTTATTCAATCCCGACCACGATGTGCTGGCCGATGCTTGCTGGGCTCTTTCTTATCTGTCCGATGGCCCCAATGAAAAGATCCAAGTCGTCATCGAATCCGGGGTCGTCAGGAGACTGGTGGAGTTGCTGTCGTAAGATTTGACATTCCTTTTTTGCGGTTCATCATGTTTTGGACTGTCGGTCGTCTACGGGGATTCGTTTTCGGACGGAATGTCTCGGTCTTATGAAAGTGCTGCTAAAAAATCCACGCTAAAACATGTTTAAACATTGAATTAGTGTAAACAATAGTTTATTTATTCATAAATGTTTTAAATAATAGTTTCTTTATTCTACTCAAACTAACATGTTTGAACTTTTTTTCAACACTCTTCTTCCGTCGACAGGCACACGTCACAGAGCGTCGTCAGTGCTGCTCTGAGAGCTGTAGGTAACATAGTTACAGGGGACGACATGCAGACCCAGGTGGTACTCAATTGCTCGGTCCTCCCCTCGCTCGTTCAACTTCTCGGAAGTCCGAAGGAGAGCATCAGGAAGGAAGTCTGCTGGACGATTTCCAACATCACTGCCGGAAACAGGAATCAGATACAGGCCGGTTGAATTTTTAATGCATTCGATTGGATGAATGGATTCAGTGACTTGATGATGGCTGTGAAAACCAAAACCTCGATTTCTAAGTGACTAACTGCTCGACAAAAAATCTAGAGGCTTAAAGGTTTTATAGCTTTTCTTTTTTTTTTTAATTCTGAAGTGGTAGATCTGCTTCAGAAGTAGAAAATATTATAATTCTTCAAGAACCAAGTAGTTATTGAGCACAGAGATGTTATATTCCTCATCCATGTGTGATTCTGCAGGCAGTCATCGATGCCAACGTATTTCCGATGCTCATCGACATCATGGGTAAGGCTGAATTCAAGACGAGGAAAGAAGCAGCCTGGGCTATCACGAACGCTGCCTCTGGCGGCACCTCTGATCAGATCAGGTTCTTGGTGAACCTGGGTTGCATACCCCCATTGTGCAACCTCCTCACTGTCATGGATTCTAAGATCGTGCAGGTTTGTTTTATGATTGGCACTCGATAAGTGGGCAGGTTCTCGAGTACAGTGAATCAGTGCATTCTGCTGTTTTATAATTGGTGGCGATCACTGGCTGCTACCGGTTCTTCATTCATTATTCAAGAAATGCCTTGATTAACAAATACATGTCCTTCTAATTATGCATGTGCATCTAATTAAAGTCTTGTGTTGTAATCAAATTGAGAGTGAATCTTCTGACAGCTTGCTCTCAATGGCATCGAACACATCCTGAGAGCCGGAGAATCGGACGCCAAGATGCACGGCACGACCAACCTCTACTCTGTTCTTGTCGAGGAGTGCTATGGTTAGGAGTTTTGCCAGAATTAATAATTCATGTTTACTGGCATAATTAAGTAAGCTAAGATCACCCTTATATTGATGGTAATTGATGGTATTTTTATATCATGGTAATTGTAGATATTACTCGGTCGATTGATTTTAGTCGCAGTGTGTTTATGTAATAAATGTATATTTGTTTACATGCAGGCCTTGATAAAATAGAGTTTCTTCAAAATCACGAGAACCAGGACATTTATCAGAAAGCCTTCGACATAATCGAGCGTTACTTTGGCTCGGAGGAGGAGGATCCGGGCCTTGTCCCCACCTCAGAGCTCGGGGTCGAGTACAACTTCAGGAACCCCCAGTCGAACATGGTCGAGGATTCTGCCTCTGATGTCAATGCTTTTGATGCTGCTGGTTCAAAAAACAGCCAGTTCAATTTTTGAGAATAATCTGCATCGAGCACGTTTATGTATATATACGTTTTGTCGGGTCGCTGTTTCTTCAAAGTTGTAGACGATAGCAGGCTGTAAAGAGGGGAGACTTGACTGTGTGGGGTTGAGGAGTCAAAAATTGGATTGATGTAAGACTTAAATCTCTACGGCCTGATTCAACAGTGCAAGTAACTATATTGGTTCGAATCTTTTTTTTTTCTCTAACAATAGTCCGAGAAGATTTCATTTCCATGTCTCCCCCTGCTCGTTGATGTCTTTTGCCTGGCAGTGATTAAAAATTTGCCGACAATTCGTTAAGTTAGAGTACGTCCAAACAGTAATCATCCTCGATCTGGCCTACTCTCTAAAGGTAGACTCTGTACAGCAAATGCTTGCTTTTTGATGGCATATCTTCATTGATTCAACTTTAGTGACCCTGCAATCGTCATATGGGTTTCTTTTCCTCTGATTTGAGCCAAGATGATGGATGGGGCAAGAGCTCTAAATTCATGAGAGTTCTTGCTGCCCTGTCATTCCCTCAAAGAGTTAACTTGTTATGATTTTTACTCGTCTGTCAATGGTTGCCACTCGGATGAGACAGGAAGTTCTTTGGTTTTGTTTCTAGTGGCAAATCCTTGCATTGCGTTATTTTCGTTTGAAATTTGATGTTATCTAAGTTTTGCTTTTTACAAAAATTTGTGCTTTTTGATTTTATAAACGTAAAGGTATTTATTTGACCCCTATCCCTCCAATAAAACTTTCGATACTTTAGTTGTCGATCCCATTTGAGTCATTTGTACATATGCTGGTACTTGTTCGTTCATGTGATTGTAATACAAAGTGGATAATAACGTGATTCTAATTGGTTACCTAATTCAGATTTTTTTTGACAAGGAATACCTTTACATTAGAATTTAGAACGTTGCATATTTGCTTTGTGGTGGATTTGCCGCTTGGATTCACGATTTGGAAGAGATTGTGAAAGTATTGATAGTCGTACTCAGTGGATAAGTAAATGATTTTTCTTTAAAAATCTCACATTTGTCCCCGTCACCTAAATATTAAAAAGAAAGGTTTAGCTAGTCTGCTATAACTAAGGTGTCTCTTTAGTGCAGTGTCTTTGGGGCAGCGGTAAAAGTGATAAGTAGCAATGTTCGCGAGGCTTATACCGTCTGGGGACAAAGCAAACATTTTGAATTTGGCTTCTTTAACGACTAAAAATTAATAAAGTTCATTTTGAACAATATTTCAAGTTTGATAAATCGGAGTTGAGTAGATACATCGACCAAACTTCCAAATTTGATATGGGCACCCACATAGTAAAAAATATCGACTCCACTATTTTAATTATCAGAATTTTCTGCGTAATAACAATAAAAATTGGGACTAATCATGCTTTTAATAATAAAAAAATTGCCTGAGCGTTAGAGGATTTCGGCACTCCACGATTGATATGAAATCAATGTGTTTAATAATCTTATTTCTGACTGTCTTCAACCATCAACTTTGAAGTTACTTAATATTAATGTGAGCTGAGCTAGCAGGCAGTTGTCCGTCAAAGGTACCTAGACACCTCACTCATCCCAGCTCGCGTGTGTGTTATTTACGCTGGCATGTTGTGTTTTTCTTCAGTGTATGCTCCGTTACAAAGTCATTTACAACTGACGAAATAAAACCCTATCCGTCAGGAAACGATTCTGACTGGATCTTACACTCGTTTCTAAAGAAAAATCGCAAAATCTTTCAGCGGATCGCCAGTCATCTGAATCGGTATTTACTTGGTTCGCAAATTTATCGTCAGAGCATCGAGTAAATGGCAGCGGTTGAAAGGACCGGATCGAGAGGTTTTCAAGGTTACATGTCTCGCCCTACCTCGACTGGAGACGAAGACGATCTGGATAGCGAAGTCCAGACGTCGGATGTCTTTCCAGATTCCATCAGAGCCGAGGTTTGTTCCCACTTTACTTCATAGATTTTTCAAAACGATTTTAACGATTAACGGATTTAACAGCTAGTGAGACTCAAATTAACTGTTGGCTTTAATACAAAGATGGCTTTTGTGATCCATATGCTTAACATTGGTCCATTTTGCTTAGCCAGATCTTTTTCATGGTTCTATGTGAAATGTGATGTAGAATTATGCTAATGTGTTGATGAATCTGAGGAGATTGTGCGATGGCTGAATGCCATGTGAACATGCCTGTCGGATGATTGTCTTGATGCCTGGTTTGCTTGATTTTCTTTGATTGCTGGTATTTCTAGTAATAATGCTTTCCTATTAACAGTATTGTTACTAATGAATGTAACAGTAATTGTATTACATTGTCATAACATTATAGCATCGCATTGCCGTTATCATTCTGAATAGTTGACATCATTTTTCAATGTTATTTGGTTTGGTTATTTACTGAGATTAAATGAAAGCCAGTGAATAAGAAAGGCTTTGAATAAGTCCTTGATTCTTTAGCTCTTCTGAAAAAAAAGATTCTAATAAACAGAGCAATTTTGTCTTGATTTTTGTAGAATTTCTTCCGAATTGTTTTCAAAAGTGTTGAGAGATCCTTGTAAGAAAATAAGCCACAGATTTCATACGATGACTTTCAGAAAATTATTCAGAAATGGTGTTCTCATCTGTCCTAATAAAAATAATTTATAAATGCTACCAAAGTTCATGCCTGTTGAATTCTTCAAGGTTGCACTGGAACTTATAATTTATTCATTAACTTGATATAAATATACATATATATAATATATAAATATATTTGTTTGTGTGCAACTCTAGCAAATTATTTTTCAAGTGACGATTCCACGATGTTTCACTTTTTACTTATTCGAATAAACAAATCGAAGGACGAGCAATGCCTCGCCACTGGCACAGTAAGTGAGGAACCTTGAAAACACCAACTAATAGGAAAAATGGAATATGGAGATGAAGTAAGATAGCAGTCGTAACGTGTCGTGTTCGAAACCCAGCCCGCACTACGCGAGCGCCCTTGGGAAGGAGAGCTATATAAATGGTTAACGAGAAGCTATGCATGTGGCGCTATATAAATGAACTACATTTGAACTACATAAAGTAACAGCAAGTGAAGACAGAGAAACAGACAAATAAACAAACAAAGAAACAAAGAGCACTCAAAACAAATTCATAACAATCGACGAATGTTTTTATAATTTAAAAGTTCCACGATTTTTGTAGCTGTTGAGCATCGAGAACGTAATCCGACTGACCAAGGAGAAGTTGGAAGATTTGAACGCCATGTTTGGAAGCAAGAGACACCCGCCATCCATGTACCTGGAAGTGAGTACCGGTCGATCGACACCACATCTTTCCAGGGAGTTGTGATCCGATATGATGCTTGCATGGCTTGATGTTATTTACACTGTACAACGCTTGAGAACAATATGTTGGATTTGTGTTATGCTCGCTAGATTCTTTCAATGTTAGGACATGATTTTACTTAATTTTACTTAAACAATCATGAGTGTTGTACATTTATGACGTAATTGGTTGGTAATGAGGTAATTACAGTGTTTTTTTTGTTTAAAGTATTCGATTGGTTGTTAAATATTGTTTTATTGCCCTAAACGTTGAAGTTAACGCTCGCGAGGATTTCAAAATGTCGCTCGAACTAGATGTTCGCGATTGCTCCCGCTTTTGTTTCCAAACCTTCCCGAATCCAACATCTCGACCGATCTCAATTCCAGGAATACGAAACTCTGACCAACAAGATACATCGCCTGCAGGAGAGGGAACAACAGCTTCAGGAGCAGCTCAGCTTCTTGGACGAGGAGTCCGGGCAAGTCTCCCCGACCATGGCCCCGGAAACCGAACTAGACTACCATTTCGGAGGAGGGGACTGGGCCCACGTGCCTTCTGCGACGACGTCGGAAATGTCGGCCGGACGCTCGGCTCAGAATTTAGAGATGCCTCTGAGAAACGCCATCAAGGCTTACCTTCCAACAAGCAAATCTCCACGGTATGCATCCTAGTGTCATCATTTTTCGGGGAATGTTTTGTTCGACGTCGGGTTTTCGTTCGATTCGTCGTCTGCCTCGTCGTCGTTCAGTAGGTCGACCGGACGTTTTAAAATCCGAATCCAAAATCTCTTGAATCTCTTTCTAACGATTCTCAGCTTCCTTCCGAATTGAATGAGTCGTGGAATTATTACCGGTCAACTTTTGCCATTCGAGAGGCTTCAGTGGAATCCTTGAGTGTGCTGATTGTGATCTTGCTCGAGCGGCTTTGAATAATCAAGTTGAGAATGTATATATATATATATATATATGTGAGCCTCAGAGATCTTTCAAGCGAAGGGCGTTACTTCTCCCACAAAACACCTCAAAAAACCTGGTGAACTTTGACTTCTCTTTAGTCACTGGGTAATTCCAATGCTGCGTAACGTAACGGAGGGTAACTGAGTAAGTTGAAGACGATGGACAGACGAGTCTGTCCGGGTCATTCGTCTCAGGAAAGGTCACCCAGTACCCTCTCGAGATCACGAGAAGTTCCGATGATTTGAAATGAAATGAAATAATCTCGTAGGCAAGAAAAGTTTTACAAATTGGTCGAGTCGTCCCAAATTGTCCCCAGGGTCGTCTTCTCTGTGTTCCAGTTCAGTAATTACCGAATTGCCCTGATGTGGAGCTGCCAGTCCTCCTGATCAATTTGGTAATTGCTGCTCCAATGAATGTAAGCGAAGAAGAGAAAGATGGCTGATTGCTAATTTCTAGGTTCCCGCCCGTGAAAAGTTCAGCTTTGGAATTAATTAATGGAGACATTATTTTGAAATCCAGACTAGCGGGAATCCGGGAGCAGACAGAAAAACAAAGATTGTTTTTATTTATTTATTTATTTTTTATTACGTAACGACGATGTCATCAACGAATGAATGACATGAGCTGACACGTCTAAGAGACATGACGTCGTCGTCGTCTTCGTCGTCATAGTCCACTATGATGTCCTAATGTTAAATGTTCACTAGAGTCTCTACAACAACTACAACAATAACAACAACAACAACTCGCTTTGTAACCTGGTTCGGCAATCGCCCTCGCCCGGATGAGCTCTCCTCTCTCATTCATTCTCTCCATCTCCTCTCTCTTTCTCTCTCTTTCTCTCTCTCTCTCTCTCTCTATCTTATTTTTTTTTTTGCTCGACGGCCCAGTTTGTTTACAAGTGCCTGGCTGCTAAGGCTCCCCATGGCTCCGCCCACAACGTCTGATTGTGCTCTTGTGCTCTCGTGTGCGCGTGTAGCTCTCACCTGCCCTCAATATTACTCTCGAGCGTGGTTAATTATCAGAGTAGCTCCTCTTAATCGTTCAATTAACAACGTCCAGAAATAATCTGCGCTCCTAGCCGCCAGCGAAAAGATTTTCTAGATGTCCTAGAGGTGAATCGAACGCTAGCTCAGCGAGCTGGTTTTGGCTAGCGAGTCGGGTGGTCGACAGCGTGTGGTCACTTGCCGTCTTAGAGTGCACGACTATTGTATCAACTTTTCACGCACCTGTACTTTGGCTGTGAAATCACATTTCAGAGGCGGTGCGCATTGGAGTTCCGGTCCTGATGACGACCTCCTTTTGAATGCGACCTTGAGGAAAATATTATTGCGTTGTGTGTGTGTCGTGTCGCTGTGGCTGGCTGTGGTTGTGATCCGACGACGACGACGACGATGATGATGATGATGATGATGATGACGTTGATGATATTTTTTGGCTGAGCGTTTCCGTCAAAGGTTAAGGATGGGACTTTCCACAGTGGAAGAACCGCGGTTTGAAATAACAGCAGACGTTAGTTACTCGTCTGTTATGACTCACTGTAGTTATTTATTTGCTTGTTATTATTATTATTATTATTATTATTATTAATATTGTTGTTGTTGTTGTTGTCGTCGTTTTAACTATTATTATTATCGTTATCGTCATAATTATTTTAATTATATTATAATTATAATAACATAATAATAATAATATCATGATTATAATTAATTGTAATAGTTTTAATCACACGGTCATGCTCATGTCGTTTCACTGCGTGATCTCAAAATGCAAGTCCTTCTGTAACTGCTCTTACATCCACACATCCACACATTCACACATTCACAATCACATTCACATTCACATTCGTGATATCCATCGGATAAGCTGAGACTTGGTGGCTTCAGTCTTCAGATGTAGTTTTACTATTTAATTGCAATGTATAATGAATTAGATTGTCGTCTTTGTTGTTGTTGTTGTTGTTGTTGTTGTTGTTGCTGCTGTTGTCGTTGTTGTTGCTGCTGCTGTTGTCGTTGTTGTTGTTGAGGCCAGTGGGTAGAGGGGTGGGGTATCATCAATTGATAGCTCCAGTTAGGGAGAGGATACAAAATCAGACCTACGAATGACTCACGCTCTCCTGAACGAGATGTTTGAAGTCTCTCTTTGCACAGATTTCGCTGCATCCTCCTGATGTACCTTTTACATCAATCAGCCTACAATGCAGAGACTACAATGCAGGCAGGGGATGGATGGAGCGAAGGATGAGAGGAATGACGGACGAGAAAATGAATGACAAAAAGAAAACAAACGCTTATAAAAGCCCCATCACATTTTTACATTCTGCACCGGAAATGGTCCGGCAGGAGTCATGCGCAGTCTGCATTTTCTGTCTGGCCAGTCTCTTTTCCCAGGGTCCAGCTTGATGATGTTGTATTAATTATTATTGTTGTTGTTATTATAATAAATAATAATAATAATTATTATTATTACTATTATTATTACTATTACTATTATTATTATTGTTGTTGTTGTTGTTA